>CM072824.1:31489287-31793731 GCA_036937905.1 Salvia rosmarinus | reverse complement strand
ACGACCGGACCTAATCTTTTCGATAAAAGGTTTTACACAGATATTGGTACCCACTATCTGATATGCGAAGGATTTAGAGCGATATCTGAAGGCGAGAGACGAAATGAGTATTAAGATAAGTGTCATGAGTTATCTGTGTTATATACGCTTAAAGTGTATATTTTAAGAGATCCTTCTTGTTTAAAGATTCCTCCATAGCTTAAATTAAGTCGAACTTATCTAAAAATATCCTACAAATGGCGGAAAAGGTGTTTAACGGTAAAGAGTAACCCCAAGCTCTAATTTATAACTCACACGAGCATATCGGCTCTTTTATTAGATCTGTAATGGATTTAGAATATTTGAGAAAATTTTACACCTCTGACGGATTAAATTTTAGAGGACAAACGAGGATGGTATCCAACGACTTATCGGCGCTTGCCAACAGACAAGGTGGTTTTGCAAAAAATGTCAAAGAATATTTTCTCCATGATACAAATTCCAAAGCTCGGCGACTTACGTGAGGTCAAGTGCTCAAGTATACTCATGATGCGATGAACGGCACCTATAAGCACTCGCCTAGTCCCGCACTTTACACCGCACGACGTGAGAATTTGTACTTAATGTTCCAAATCCACCCACGCCCCGTCAATGGTACCAATAAGAGGCGAGAAGGGCAAAAAGAGACAGATCTTATCCCTCAAGGATTAGGAGTATTACCACTACAACTCGACCTTACTTCTCGAAAAGTAACACCAACTTCGGTATAAGAAGAACAGGAGTGTGCAACCCGACTTTGAAAGAGAAAGATCTTGATATATGAGGTAAAACGACGAGAAATAGAAAGTTTCTAAACGAAAGGTACGACCCCAAGGTCACCAGAGCACAGAACCCTATGATAATATGAAACTATATGTAGATAATATGGTTAGAATGAGTAAAATAAACGAGTTGAATATTTCGTGAATATGTTAAAGGTGTCGAAATTTGTGTAAAAGAACTCACATTAGAATCGGCTCGATAAACCGACCGTGAGATAATGAATAAAAGTCCTCATTTAGGCATTTTGGATAATATTATATGGTCCTAGTAGAATGGTATCCAAATACAAAGTAATAGTTCCGAGTAAGATATGGTCACTATGAGATAATAGTTAGCCATTCGCGATAAATGCACCACCTGATCATGAACCTCAAATCGAGTGTTCCACGCTTGAATTTTATCTTAACTTATCGATTCTACCTACTAACAAGCTAAGACTATAATGAGTTTGGTTTCTTCGACAGCAGTATGTGTAGATAATTCCTCGGCATACTAATATCTTTGAGGAAAAAGAATTCTACCATTCAAAGGACGGAAGAACATAAAGAATATAGGTCATTACGATTTAAGAAGATTTTCAAGAGATGCTATTTCATAAAAGAAATATTCCCATATAGTATCCTTAGAAGAAATCAATGGACCGATAGGCAAACAATTAAGAAGAAGTCGATGACCAAATAAGATAGAATTTCGATAATGACTATCAAAGAGCCCTGAGAACTCTCTAAAGAGCAACCAACATAGCTACCCCAAAAGGAATGAAATTCGTGGAGTAATAAATGAGAGGCATGTATTAATATGAGAAAGATAATAGCTTATGATCACAATGACTTAGGCACATGAATGAATTTTCCAACTCACGACTCAAATATATGTGAGTATAAATACCAAAGTCAAGACTCACTCCCATGATAATAAGTTAAGAACCTTCTCAACTCATGAAAGTTTGAATTTATTCTTCGAGCAAGAAATGTGGATCAGATGAGAAAGATGGCTCGAATTAGTAAAAGATTATAAGTGTGATAAATGATTCGAGGAGGTAAATGTAGAATCTAATACCGAAGTATAAAATTCATCAAATCATAGTATGTCCCAACAAAAAGGAAAACTCATGAAAGTTTAAGAAATGAGAAGTAAATAGTCGGGCATTCAGGATTTAACGAAGTTGTAATCTCACACCCAAGGTGACATATATACTAAAAAGAGAAAGGAGAGTGGAATACAAATTAAGATAAGGAATGAAAGGTCAAGAATTTTGAAATGGACAATGTTATATCGCAAAGGAATATATATATATATATAAATATTTCCAAGCAATATAAGCTAGAGAGAAACCAAGAATAAGTCTGACTCCACCGCTTCACCTAGACAACTTTAAGATATGTATGATTTACGAGAAAGTTAGATAGTAAGGATGACAGATGTAACCATGATTGTCGAGCAATGTCTCTATCAACAAGTGAAGGCATTATATCAAAGGCCTTATAAGAGGTTATAATTCTAGAGCTACACGAATGAAAATGGAAGATGTAAATGAATCTTATGACAGTGTCGCCAAAGTCATAAAGAAGTTACTACTATGGGTAGTAGTGGATCGACTCACCAATTATGTTTTTCTCTCCTACTCGATGACTCTGAGACCCATAAGTTAGCTCGACGCTACAAAAGGAATGTATATTTAGGGACCAAACCTATCGCCTGAAGAGACCCAAGAGTACCCTAGATTTTGAACTAACTCCCAAAAGAGTTAAAACGAGGTTGAACCTAACATAGTTCGCCCCACAGGTAGGTCAACAGCGAAGAATTAACGCTTAATGGATACGATGAGAACATAAATGTTAAACCCGGGAAGAACGAGCAGTCCACTAAGTTATGTACAACCAGTGCCAACCAACGATCAATATAGCCTCATGAGGTTCAGACGAAGAAGTATCGACCCCACTTTATCAGAATAAAAAGTAGCAAGGTATAAAGTTCCGAGCGTAAACGACGAGATATCTACCAATAAGGCAAAGAATAAGAAAACTAAGGACGTATAAAAGTCTTACCGAACGCAGAACTGAAATGCATTTTTAAACGCGAATTATGTTTCAAGATTTCTCCATCTGTAGAAATTACAAAATCGATAGAATCGAGACCACGCTTTGTAACCACGAGTTCTAATAATAATAGCCTAGTAGCTATAACTGGTATTCCCACCAAATTCTAAAATACGAAAATATTTTTTCCACGTCATAGTTAAGAAATACTGAAAATGACCCACTCGTAAACCAACAGATGACGTGACCTTTACTCGATGAGTTATGATGAAAATCTACACTAATTTGATCGCATCGATTCAACGATTTAGGAATCAAGTTGTTTTTAATGAAAACCAATGGAAGAACCATGGACAAAAAGGAAAACACGGTAAGATAAGATGTTAAGATACAAAGATACCCATACTTTAGAGGTATGCAAATTTTTACTAAATTTCTTTTAGGTAGGATGTAATATCCAGAATTGATGCCAATTACGGTTTTAAACCCGAAATTAGGAATTCGATTTCAATCAAGAAGATAGCTAATAATGTTTTATTTATTTGAGGAATTTCTATTTTATATTCAAGAGAATTGTGAATTTAGAAAAGAAGTTGTAAAGCATATCGACGATAAAATCTACGGGATCGCCTCCCGATGAACAACTAGAGTTTACCATCGACTTGGAGCTAGGATCAGCCCGAGTGTCGAAGGCGCCCTATAGGATGGCCCCAAGGAGTTGGAGGCTGAAAATCGAAATCCAAGAGCTTTTGGATCTAGGATTCATTAGGCCAAGTGTTTCACCTGGGGCGCTGCTTTATTTGTCAAGAAAAAGGACGGTTCTTTGAGGATGTGCATCGATTATAGAGAACTAAATAAGATGACACTAAAGAACAAATACCCTTTACCCAGAATTGATGACCTGTTTGATCAATTGCGAGGAGCGGAGTATTCTCGAAAATTGATCTCAAGTCGGGATACCATCACCTGAAAATACGATCACGAGGATGTACCTAAGGCGCATTCGAACCGATCGGCCACTATGAGTTCATAGTTATGCCATTCGGATTAACCAATGCACCGGCCGTATTCATGGACCTTATGAGCAGTATTTCATCCATTTTGGATAAATTTGTTTTGGTCATCATAGATAATATCCTTATTTATTCAAAGAATGAAGAGGATCATAGAGAACATCTAAGAACGGTTTGCAAACCTGAGAGATGAAAGACTCTTTGCTAAGTTTAGCAAATGTGAGTTTTAATTTGAAGGAAGTTATGTTCCTTGGACACATCGTGTCTGCAGAAGGTATAAAGTAGATCCGATGAAAGTAGAGGCCGTGCGGGAATGGAAATCACCAAAGACTCAAAGACGAGATTAGAAGTTTCTAGGATTAGTTGGTTACTATAGGAGATTCATTGAAGGATTCTCCAAAATTGCAAAGCCAATAACCTTGACTACTTGAAAGGAATCAAGTTCAATTGGACTCGATGAATGCGAGGCGAGTTTCCAAATACTCAAGGAAAATTGACAAGTGCACAGTTCTAGCGGTCCCGAAGGGACAAAGAGTATGTAGTCTATCTGACGCATCTAAGACTGACTAGGTTGTGTTTTGATGTAAGAAGGAAAAGTGATAGCTTATGCATCCCGACAACTCGGACCCACGAACTGAACTACCCAACCCATGACTTGGAATTAGCGACCGTAGTTCATGCAATCGAAAATTTGAGACACCATCTCTATGGTGTGAGATGTGAGATCTTCACGGATCATAAAAGTTTGAAGTACTTCTTGAACAAAGGATTTGAATATGAGAAAAGAAGATGGCTCGAGCTTGTAAAGATTACGACGTGGTATTAACTATCACCGGGTAAGGCGAATGTAGTGGTGACGCCTTGAGTCGTAAAGACCATACCAAGTTAGGATGTCTCTTTGTACAAGAGGAAAAACTCGTTGAAGAGTTTGGAAGAATGAGGATTGAGCTGGTTGAACCACACGAGACAATTGTGAGTCAGATCACTACACTCGCGACATCGATCTAAGAAAAGGTTGTCGAGAGACAAAGGATGGAGGAAAAGTTAGAAAAGATCGACACAGGGTAAGGTGCGGAGGATTTAAGAATTTCCGGGCGTCGGACAACGCCTTATTGTTTGAAGGGAGGATATGCGTCACGACGACGCAGAGCTTCAAAATGAAATCATGAGTGAGGCTCATGATACACCCTACACCGCCCACAGGCGGTACTAAGATGTACCAAGACACGAAGGAAAAGTTTTGGTGGGAAGGCATGAAAGCGAGACATAGCTTCTTTCAGAGAACGCATGTCTTGTCGCCAACAAGTGAAGGCACTACACCAACGTCCATACGGAAAGTTACAACCGTTAGAAATTCCGAGTGGAAGTGGGACGATATAACCATGGATTTCGTTACAAGCCTACCCAAGTCGAGGAGAGGAAACACGACCGTATGGGTAATTGTGGATGAGAACACAAAAGTGCTCATTTTCTACCAATTCATAGCACTTATGGATCTCGATAAACTAGCCCGGTATGACGTTAAGGAAATTATACGATTACATGGAGTGCGAAATCTATTACCTCTCGATCGAGACTCAAGTTCACTTCCAGATTCGGATTAGCTTGCGAGAAGGCGGACGAGGTTAAATTCGATCTGACATTCCACCCACGCATCGATGGACAATCGGAAAGGACAATCAAACCTTAGAGGATATGTTAAGAACGTAGTCTTGGACCGAGGTGCAGTGGGAAGATATTTTACCTCTTATCGAATTTGCTTACAACAATGTACTATCAAGCGACGATCGGCATGGCCCCATCTGAAGCTTGTATGGCAAGAAGTGTAGATCACCGCTTTATTGGGATGAAGTCGGTGAGAGAAAAGTCATAGGGCTCGATGCGGTGAGCGAAATGATCAAGATCGTTCGACAAATTAGGCGAGGATAAAAGAGGCTCAGACAGACGAGAAATCTTCTGACGATACGCGTAGATCCGAAGCTACTGATTTGAGGATGGAGACAAAGTATTTCTTAAGGTTTCTCCATCAAAAGGGATAGTCGTGTTTGGCACGAAGGAAAGCTTAGACCCGTTTTATAGGATCTTATGAGATCCTAGAAAGGATAGGTCGAGAGCTTATGGGTTGGCTCTTCCATGAGCTCAGGAAATGTTCATAATGTTTTCATGTCTTGCTATTGCGAAAATACGTTCACGACCCAAAGCATGTGATTCATCAAGACGGCGTGATCCTCGGGCGGACATGAGCTATAAGGAAGAACCAGCGGCCATACTTGACCACAAAGTTCAAGCAACTACGAGCAAGTCGATTCCGTTAGTCAAAGTGTTGTGGAGACACCACAGACGAAGAAGCCGCGTGGGAGCTTGAAGGCGATGAGAGAAAAATACCCGATTTATTTTTCTAGAGGTATACAAATTCGGGACGAAATTTTTCGTAAGGGTGGAATGTAATATTCGAAAAGCGAACATACGATTACGGTATTCTAAACCCGTAATTAGGTTTTTCGAATATTCTTATCGTATGACATCGAATTGTATTTGGTTCGGTGTCTATATAACGAATTCCTTTTATAATTCACTAAGGATTGTGGTGCGAAATTGAAATTTATGAAATAATACTGGCAATATTATTTTAACGTCGATCAGCGTGTCGAGCGCCCCATACCTTATGGAAATTTACGGTTTGTAAAGCTTGGAATTAATTTCCATCTTAATTCCATTGTTACATGGAATATATTTATAAAGTAAGTATGAACTTACTACCACCATTTTGAGATGAGTCGATATTGAGCGTTTGAGGCGTTTTGAGCGTCGGCGTCTGAGGCGTTTTGAAAATGAGTTTAATGCCGGAAATTATTATAATTAATTTCCTATTATTAATTTATATAATTACAGTATTATTAATTATTTAAAATCAATTTTTGAGTTATTAAAACTCGATGACTTCGAATGTTACTATTCGAAAACCCTAATCTTATAAATTATGGTTTTTCACATGAAATGATACCATTAAATTATCATATGGTATCTAAACTATATATTATGATATATATGGATATTATTAAGCATTAAAATCAATTTTTAAGACATAGAACTCGATAGTTTCAATTTATAAAATTTGAAACCCTAAACTTTCGAAATTAGGGTTTTATGTGCTTGAAATGTGCTATTATTTTATCCTATGCTATTAATTATTATCTAAATCATATATTATGATATATATGATCAAAAATTACATGAGTATCAATAATAGGTGTAATTTATATTTTTAATCATATTTTTCCAATTTAGCTTCGGTATTTTCGATTATATACCTAAGTGATGATTTAATTATTTTTATGGCTTGTATTATATATCTATGATCATGTATGATATATAGTATGTATTAATGTACAAAATTAAAATTAAAACAGCCCTTAACCCCCCCGTCGTTGGCTACCCTCGAGAACAAGCATGCACTCCACCTTTTTAATTGACCAATGCATGGCTTACCTTTTCCCTCTAGCCTAATGATCACCTCTCACTCATCATTTGCTGCAGATTTTTGCCCCCATTTCTAGCCAAAATCGAGAGAGAGAGAGAGAGGAGATGATAGGTGAGACCCTTCCCCTTCACCCCACTCTCATTATACACTCTCCAAACAATTTTTGAACACAACACACTTCATCCATTCTCCCAAATTCTGCCCAAAACCGAGAGCACCCTCTCTCATTTTTTAAAATTTTTCTCTTCTATTCTCTTCTTCATTCATTCACCAAAGTTGATACCTAGCTTTGTCCTTGTGATTCAACACCATTCCTAAGGTAAATATGGACCATAGTACAGATTTCCTTCTTCATTTATTCAAGAAAATCAAACTGCTTTTAATATATATGTATGTGTGTTCGAAAGTTTTATATATGTATACATATGTGTTTAAATGTTCTTGAATGAGCTATTGTTTATTTATATGTTCTTGAGGATTTTATTTTGAAAATACATGTGAATATATGTTAGATATGTTGTATATTAAAATTTTGAACGACCTCATGTTTATGACAGAACCATAGTGTATATTTATATAGTTTTGAAATTTATAAATGTTACCATGATGACCTAATGCTCTTAATTATTTTAATGATGGATTATTAACATGATATGATTTAAGACTATATTGTTAACAAGAAAACCATATGCTATAATTTTGAAAACCATAGCTTCTATAGTGGTGAATAATTTTTATTTATTAATGACATATTAATGCTTTAGAACCTTGATTATATGCTCTATGATTTATTTAGAATTTTGATAACCATATGTTTGATTTTGAAATTAAAGTGAGCAGTAGTGTATGATTTTATTTATCATATGGTGTATTAATGCTTTAGTATATTGTTTATGTGTTGTAAATTTGTGGAATTTTTGGAAATCAAATGCTAATTTAAATCAAATAAACCATGATGAGCTCTTGAAGGTGATGATTTAATTAGTTTTGATAAATATTATGATGTTATATTTATTTTCACGCCCCACTCCGGATAACCCGGCCAGAGGGTGACTAATACTAGAATAGTATATATAGACAAATTGACCAAGATAAGTGGTCACATTGGTTATAAACAAGCATGCATAATATGGCATAAGATATTATCCCAATAATTAAAGGTTTAGCCATCGACCCAAAGATTAAACCGTGATCCGATGAACCTCAATAGTAACGACAAGAGACATAATGTTTAAGAGTTTAGAGTTTAGCAATGAAAGTGTGTGAATACATATGTGACGATATGTATTCAAGGCAAAACCAAATCCTAAATAAACAATCAAGGACATTCGACTCCTCAACACACCTCCATCATCACTATCGAGCTCAACTCGCACATTTAAAACAAACATGCAGGCTAAGTACAAAAATTGCACTCGGTGGACTCATGCCGAAAACATTTGATGGTATTTAAATTACGCCAATATCGAGTAAGTCACAGTGGTTTTAGTTAAAATGCCTTGGCTTACCAAATCATTTTCGTTCTAAACATAGCTCGCCGAGCATTTTCTTGGTGTGTATGGTCCATATCTCATAGTCACAATACATAATAATAATAAATAATAAACGCCGAGAGGAGGCCTCCCATCTACGACGCCGTGATCGATCGTAATCCCGCGACAAAGACACAATACTCTCCGCAAGCATATGTTAACACAACAGATAGTTCCAACCTTCACGCCAATCCTAGCTGTGCATTTATCATCCAAGCACAGACCCGACATTAAAAGGTCATGCTACCACAACAATTGATATAATAGTTCCAACTATCTCCACAAATTCTACCCGGCATAACAGATAGGATCCATACACAAAACGAAATATTTTTGGCAGGTAATGCAGTAAAACATTTGATAACAGTTGTAGATAAGTACTGTAAATAAACTCATTTGGTATGACAGTAAAGTCACATTTTTGAAGATAAGAAGCCCACATTAGTGAGGTAAGAAAAGGAGCCCACCTGGACTATGGTTCGTTGTAAAAAGTCCTAGGTTCGTTCGTTCGTCAAAATCCCGTCGCTGCGTTTGCGTCCACACCTTTACGAAAAAGCGAGGCTTTAGTACGTCGCTCAAGTCTCTCGAGACTTTCAAAAGCTAAGATAAACTTCGATATTTCATATCGATGTGAGTTGAATTCCTCAAATGACTTCGATATGCTTTCAAATACGTTATTTAATTGAATTGTTCTCGTTCCTCGAGATACGTTCAACTATTTCGGTTTAACGCCCGGCTTAAACGCTTTAACGTATGAGCACGTTTTCGATATAAGGATTTCATTTGTGAAATCCTTTCTCGCTAATGAGGTATTATACCAATTAGCACATCTTACGCGCATGGCGATTTATCGAACATATAATCGCACGCTTGACTTTAAAAGTCAACGAAGTCAACACGGTCAACAAAGTCAACGATTTTGACTTTCAAATAGTAATTTCTTACTATTTCGCTTTATAAATCGAATTTGATCGATTTGAAAACGAAAGTCCTAACTCTCGATTTATCACGTAAATCAAGGACTTATAAATAATTTCGCATTTATTAAACCTTTAATAATTAGAAAAGCGTATTTCGATTTTAAAACGTTAACAACCTAACGTTTGTCTTAAACATAGTAAACTATGTTTATAAAATTTTTATAATTCGAAATATGTCCAGAATTTAAATAGACATATATTTTATTAATAAACTGAATTAAAAAGGATTTTAAAACCCTTTTTAATTATCAAAATTTTCGATAATTGGCTTAAAAATATTAAATGACTTTTGAAAAATTTTCTAAATTAATATAGTGTATTATTATACACTATGGTCCAGAATATGAATTTATAAGATCCATATGATATTGTTTGTCATTTATTAGTATATTTACATATATATACATTTCGGTAATTCCATATAATATGGAATAATTATCCAAAAATTTCCAAAATTAATATACACATAGTATAATATCCCAACATCAATATATATCATTAATATAACCTATAGTCCATCTTAAGCATTCATTCCACAATATATAGCAATATTCACGGTAATTTCGATTTAATTACCCAATAATCATCAAACAATTTCTAAAAATTCTAATTAAATCACAACATGATTAAACATTATATTATAACATTGTAACATCACAATATCAACCAAACCAATTGAAATCATCACCATATGGAGCATATATGCTCTCGGCTTTTTGATTAAATTTTGGTATTTGGTTTTCAAAATTTCCAACAATTATATACTATGTTTATATACTATAGTATGGTAATATAACATCATAACAATCATCAAAACCAATTGAATCATCACCTTGAAGAGCTTTGAAGCTCACGGTTTATTTGAAATTCAATGGGCATTTGATTTCCAAAAATTCTAATAATTATACACTATGTTTATACATCATAATACAACATTATAACATTAAAACATTCATCAAAACCAAATTAAATCATCACCATACTTAGGCTCAAGGCCTTCGGTTTTTTTGATTTAATTTTGGTAATTGATTTCCAAAAATTCCAACAAAATCACATATCACATAATTAATATACTAAAGTATTAATATACTATTGTATGATCAAAATAAAAATTATACATCAACACATACAACCTTGAAGCTCTCGGCATTTTCAAATAAATTTGCATATGTTTCCCAAAAATTCTAAATAAATCATATAACATATAAACAATACATTAAAGCATTAATATGTCATCACAAGCTTAAAATAAAAATTATACACCAAGGTATGGTACACACATGCTCTCGGTTTTAATGAAATAAATAGCTGTGGTTTTCCAAAATTTTAAATAACATACTATAGTCTTAAATCATAACATAGATCAAGAATCCATCATCAAAATAACTCAAAAACAATCGGTCATCATGTACCCATTTTATAAAGTTTTCGAACCTTTTTAAATATGTTCAAAGTTTCGAAAACACAATATATATACTAGATCCATTCCTAAAAATTTAATACACAACATCTATGTTCATTCTAGCATATATTCCCACATATCTTTGAAATAAAATCATCAAGCCAATATATCTCATGCTCAAGAACATTAAAAACATACACATATACATACATGGCATTCGAAATACACACACATATATATAAGAACATGTTCGAAATCTTGAACAACAAAGGGTGAAATCAAGCCTTGGTCTCATGTTTACCTTAGATATGATATAGATTCACAAGAAACAATATATGGTATTAAGGTGTGGGAGAGAAATGAGAAGAAGGAGAAGAAAATTTTGAAAATGAGGGGCTTGGCTCTCGGTTTTTCCGTGTTTTAGAGAGAAAATGGAGAGTGTTTGTGTTTGAAAGTTTGAGGAAGTATAATGAGTATAGTGAGTTTGAATGGTAAGAGTCTCACCACTTATCTCTCTCTCTCCCTCTCGATTTTGCCTCAAAAATTGGCCAAAAATCTGCAGCCAAATGATTTAGTAGGGGATGATCATTAGCTAGGAAAAAGGGTGTTCATGGGTTGGGCAATAAAAAGGTGAACCATCATGTTTATGGGAAGCATACGGTGCGATATGTGGTGTTTAAGGGTGGTTTAATTTTTATTCCATCCCTAATACTATATATATTAATCATATATGATCATAGATATATAATACAAGCCATTAAAATAATTAAAATCAACATATAGCACATTTTCGAAAATACCGATAATAAATAGAAAAATAGGAATAAAAATACAATTTACACCTATTATTGATACTCATGCCCAATTCGATCAAAATATACATATATACATCATAATATATGATTTAGATATTAAATATTAGCATAGGATAAAATTATAGCATTAATTCATGCATATGAAACCCTAATTTCAAGAATTAGGTTTCGAAAATTATAAATATATGCTATCGAGTTTTAATGATCCAAAAACTGTTTTCATAGCTTAATAATACTCATATATATCATAACATATAGTTTAGATACCATATGATAATTTAATGGTGTTATTTCATGTGAAAACCAAAGTTTATAAACTTAGGGTTTTCAAAATTTCAATACCAAAATATCGAATTTAATAACCGAAAATTCGATTTTAATAATTAATAATACTGGAATTATATAAAATAATAATAGGAAATTAATTATTATAATTTCCGAGCATTAAACTCATTTTACAAAACGTCTCAGACGTTGACGCTCAAAACGCCTCAAACGCTCAAAATCGACTCATCTCAAAATGGTCGTAGTAAGCTCATACTTACTTTATAAATATATTCCTTTAACAAGGAATTAAGATGGAAATTAATTCCAAGCTTTACAACTCGTAGATTTCCATAAAAGTCGACGCTCGACACGCTGTTCGACGTTAAAATAATACCGTCGATCATTTCATAAATTTCATTTCCGTAATTCACAATCCTTAGTGAATTATAAAAGAATTCGCTATAGCGATATCGATCGAAATCACAATATTCGATGTCGTCAAAATTATATACGGCAAAACCCTAATTACGGGTTTAGAATCTGATCGACGCTCGTTTTTTGGAATATTACATTCCACCCCTTACGAAAAATTTCATCCCAAATTTGTATACCTTTAGAAAATAGATCGGGTATCTTTCCTTTATCACTTCTTCAAGTTCCCACGTGGCTTCTTCTTCGTCCGTGGTGTCTCCACAAAGACTTTGACTAACGGAATCGACTTGCTCGTAGTCGTTGGACTTTATAGTCGAGGATTGCCATTGGTTCCTCTTCGTAGCTCATGTCGGGCTTGAGAATCACGCCGCCTTGGTGGATCACGTGCTTAGGATCTTGAACGATTTTCGCAATTGCGACACGTGAAAACATTATGCACATTCCCTAGGTTTGGCGGAAGAGCCAACTCAGAAGCTCATCGGACCTATCCTCTCTAGATCTCATATGGTCCTATAAAGCGGGTCTCAACTTCCTTTAGTCCGAATCGACGATCCCTTTGATGGAGAGACCTTAAGAAACACTTTGTCTCCATCTTCAAATCGTAGTTCGGATCTACGCGATCGGGCGTAAGATTTTGCCTATCTTGAGCCTCTTTGATTCTCATCCTAATTTGTCGGACGATCTCGATCATCTCGCTCACCGCATCGTGCCCTATGACCTTTCTCTCACCGACTTCATCCCAATAGAGCGGTGATCTACACTTTTGCCATACAAGGCTTCAGATGGGGCCATGCCGATCGTCGCTGGTAGCTATTGTTGTAGGCAAACTCAATCGAGGTAAAATATCTTCCCATTTTGCACCTTGGTCCAATATTATCGTTCTAAGCATATCCTCTAACGCTTGATCGTTCTTTCGATTGCCCATCCGCTTGTGGATGAAATGCCGCATCGAAATCGAGTTTAGTACCCATTTCTCTCGCAAGCTAACCCGTAACTCGGATGTGAATTTGGAGTCTCGATCGAGGTAATAGATTTCGCACTCCATGTAATCGTATAATTTCCTTAACGTACAGCTGGGCCAACTTATCAGATCCATAAGTGCTTTGAATAGGTAGAAAGTGAGCACTCTTGGTAAGTCTATCCACAATTACCCATATGGCTGTGTTTCCTCTTTTCGATTTGGGTAAGCTTGTAACGAAATCCATCGTTATATCGTCCCATTTCCACTCAGGGATTTCCAATGGTTGCAACTTTCCGTAAGGTCGTTGATGTAACGCCTTCACCTGTTGGCAAACAAGACAACGTTCTACGAAAGATGCTACGTCTCGTTTCATGCCTTCCCACCAAAATTTTTCCTTCAGGTCTTGGTACATTTTAGTACTGCCTGGGTGGGCGGTGTAGGGTGTATCGTGAGCCTCACTCAGGATTTCATTTTGAAGCTCGCGTCGTCAAGGACGATACCCTACCTTCAAACAATAAGGCGTTGTCTCGCGCCTCTTGAAGTTCTTAAATCCTCCGCACCTTATCCTTTGTTCGATCTTTTCTAACTTTTCCTCCATCCTTTGTCTCGACAATTCTTTTCTTAGATCAGATGTCAGTGTGAGTGTAGCGATACAGCTCACAATTGTCTTGGGTGGTTCAACCAGTTCAATCTTCATTCTTCCAAACTCTTCAACGAGTTTTTCCTCATGTACAAAGAGACAGCCTAACTTGGTATGGCTCTTACGACTCAAGGCGTCAGCTACTACATTCGCTTTGCCCGGGTGATAGTTAATACCACAGTCGTAATCTTTCACTAATTCAAGCCATCTTCTTTGTCTCATATTCAGATCTCTTTGTTCGAAGAAATACTTCAAACTTTTATGATCCGTGAAGATCTCACATCTCACACCATAGAGATGGTGTCTCCAAATTTTCAGTGCATGAACTACAGTTGCTAATTCTAAATCGTGGGTTGGGTAGTTCAGCTCTGGGGTCCGAGTTGTCGGGATGCATAAGCTATCACTTTTCCTTCTTGCATCAAGACACAACCCAGTCCAGCCTTAGATGCGTCGGATAGACCACATACCCCTTATCCGCTCGACCTGCTAGAACCGTGCACTGGTCAATTTTTCTTTGGAGTATTTGAAAACTCGTCTCGCACTCATCAGTCCAATTGAACTTGATTCCTTTCCGGAGTAGCTGGGTTATTGGCCTTGCAATTTTGGAGAATCCTTCGATGAATCTCCTATAGTAACCAGCTAATCCTAGGAAACTTCTAATCTCGTGCTGAGTCTTGGGTGATTTCCATTCTTGCACGGCCTCTACTTTAGCTGGATCTACTTTTATACCTTCAGCAGACACGATGTGTCCAAGGAACATAACTTCCTTCAGCCAAAACTCACATTTGCTAAACTTAGCAAAGAGTCTTTCGTCTCTCAGGGTTTGCAAAACCGTCAGATGTTCCCTATGATCCTCTTCATTCTTTGAGTAAATAAGGATATCATCTATGAAGACCAAAACAAATTTATCCAGAAATGGATGAAATACTCTGTTCATGAGGTCCATGAATACGGCTGGTGCATTGGTTAATCCGAATGGCATAACTATGAACTCATAGTGGCCATATCTGGTTCGGAATGCAGTCTTAGGTACATCCTCAGACCGTATTTTCAGCTGATGGTATCCTGACTTAAGATCAATTTTAGAGAATACACCCGCTCCTCGCAATTGATCAAACAGGTCATCAATTCTGGGTAAAGGGTATTTGTTCTTTAGTGTCATCTTATTTAGCTCCCTATAATCGATGCACATCCTCAAAGAACCATCCTTCTTCTTAACAAACAAAACAAAGCGCCCCAAGGTGAAACACTCGCCTAATGAATCCTAGATCCAAAAGCTCTTGGATTTGGATTTTCACTCTTCTAGTTCCTTTGGGGCCATCCTATAGGGGCCTTCGACATGTGGGCTGATCCGGCCCAAGTCGATGGTAAACTCTAGTTGTCATCGTGAGGTAGTCCTGGTAGATTTTCGGGAAATACGTCCGAAAATTCTTGGACAACTTCAATGTCTTCTACCCGCGCTTCGGGTTTATCCTCTTCGTTCAAATAAACAAGGAATGCATGGCATCCCTTCTGGTTCATCATCCTCCTAGCTTGTAGTGCTGATACTATCGGAATCCTTCTCCCCATGCTGATCCGTGGAAATGCGTAGCTTCTTGTCCAGGAAAGTGAAACGAAATTTTCCTTTCCTTACAGAGAATCGTGGAATGATTCTTAGCTAACCAGTCCATTCCTAAGATTATGTCTACATCATCCATGGGTATTATGTTTAGATCGTTAGCCAGAACCTTAAGTGATCCTAATGTCAACTCTAGGTTCGAGCAAAAGTGTAACGGTCATAATCCCTCCTATAGGCGATGAGATTCTCATATCCTCGCTCGACTTTTCGCACCTAAGGCCCAAGATTTCTACGCATGATTTTGCAATAAAAGAATGCGAAGCACCAGATCGAACAAGATTATAATAATGTAGGTTGAGGAGAACTCCCATACCGCCAAGTTTCCTGGTTGGTTCGCTTCGCTCGCCTCCTATGCAGTGGCGTAGGCTCGCTCGAGCCTACCGAGGCCGACGGGCGCTGGTCCCGTTGATTCGGCCGCCGCCGCCTGTTGTTGCCGCCGGCGTTGGCGCGGTGGTTGACGCCCGCTGCTGCGGTGGTTGGTTCATCGCCCGCTGTTGCGGATTTGTTGCCGCGTTCGCCGCCATTGTTGCGCTGCTGGAGTTGTTGTTGAGGGGGTTGTTGCCACCGGAGTTGCTTGGGGTTGAAATGAAACCGCCGCGCGGCTGGGGTTGAAGTCAGATAGCCCTTAATGGTCGAGCATTGCCGGTTGGTTCGGCCTTACATCCGAACGTGACACCGGGCAATTGTGGCGTAATGCCCGCTTGCCCCGCACTTGTAACAGCCTACCACATTTGCCGCACACACCCTTGTGTGTTCTATGGCATCGAGGGCATTGAGGTGCCCTCAACTGCTCCTCGTGGTCCCTTGCCGGTGGAGCATAAGTCGCTCTTCCGCCTTTGTCCTTGTGGCGCGCGCTTCCTTGCCACGCAGGCGCTTGTGACTCAAGGCCCCATAGCTCCCATGTTGTTATTCCCCGGTTGGGTTCCCATTTCCTTTTCCTCTATCCAACAGCATTGTGTGTCCGAGACGACACCGACTTATTCTCGGTCATGGTCGCCTCAATGTCTAAAGCTCGTGCGAGAGCTTCATGCAGGACAGTCTCCATGGTGGCAAGAGACATGCGATTCCATTCTTAGCCCCGACCGAACTTTTCCGACATTTTCAAGTCGGTGTCCACCCGCCTGTGCATATCTCGACATCTCGCAGAAGTGCGATCATAGTCGGTCACAACTATCCTTTCTTGTTTTAACAGAAAATTCTCGTTCCTTCTTCCTCTTATAGCTTTTTGGGATGTACTTCTGCATGCCTCCTCCTCAAGTCCTCCCACGAGAATTCCTCAAGTCGCTCTGGTCAGAAAGTCTTCTTCCGGCCTCCCACTAGAAGTCATTTGGTCCAATCGGTTGGAAGGTAACACACACATGCCTTTCCGTGCCGTGCATCTTAAAAGGTAAAATCTGCTCAATGGCCCTAACCCATTGTTCGGCTTCTTCCGGGTTACCTTTCCCGTTAAAGACAGGAGGGTTCTGTCTTAGAAACATTTCTTCGATCCTGCGATCGGGTTGAGGTGGAGGTGGTGGTTGGGGAATATCTTCTGGCTCTTGCTCGGGGATCCTACCCCTTCCTCTTGGCCTTCCCCGACCTCGACCTCTGGGTCCTTGCTCCGGATTTCTTCTCGGGGGCATGCTGCTATAGAAAACAAGTAATCATTAGGCACTTATTCTTTTCACAACCCAACATATACCAACACTATTATGGCCTTATTGTAAAACGATTCTAAATAGAATATCACTCTTAACAAACATAACTTGCCGCAAAAGCCCTATCAGGGTCATATATATATATATCCAAAATTTACTGCCATAGGCAGGATGTTCAATACCAACGGTTATACAAAAGAAAAATAAAACATAAGTCCCGGCCCACACGGCCTTCCAAAAGTTAAGGTTCTAAGTCCATCACTAAAATTTAAACATAGGAAAAGGAAAACAACAGAAGCTTAAACAAAAAAAATCTCCTTAAGCTTCAAATCATGCGCCCTCCCACCGTCCGCCCTCCTCGATCTTCCTCCTCCTCGAGTCATCCTCCGCCGAAATGTCCATGGGGGGCCCTCGATGGACCGCTCCATCGCTTCCACCATCGGTATGTCTCGCAGGGGTTAAAAGCGTCGTCGTCGATTCACCCGATGCTCGTAGTCGCGGCTCGGGCCAGCCATCTCACATCTGCTACCTCATCCGTGTCGTCCGACGGAATGCTCGACCATGGGACCATAGGTGGTGGAGGTGGTACGGTGGACGACGGGTGTCCGGCTGTAAGGGTGGGAATACAGCTCTCCCAAGGCTCTGGGCATGCCGCCTCTCTAAGCGGGCGTGCCTCGAAAAGGAAAGGAGGCACGATCGGGTCAATCGCCTCGGAACCTCTATGTATAGCCACTCGCGACTCATCCCGCCTGTATACTCTCGGGAGGAGGTAGGGTCCTCTCGGTGCTGCCTCAGAATGCCGTGTACACGTAAGTCAGGTGACTCACGAATCTGGGCAAATCTCCCACCAAGTCGTAGCTGCCCATCGCCCGGTAGATGTAATCTCCCGATATCTCTCGGGCATACCCATCCCAGGTGCAGGGGAGTATCGCTAGAAGGCGCTGGATGCCGTCATAATCAGTCACGCCGTGGGCTCGGGCGTCTCTCCAAAGACGGAGGTAATATGCCAAAAACTCACCCAAGTCTTCCCCAGCGCACATCCAGCTGGAGCGATAAATACTCACCTCCTCCTCTGGGGTGGGGTGTGGTCCAATCCTCCTCCTCGCGAGATATCTCATCCCCTCCATCTGTCACGAACAAAACTAACATAAGTCAACTATCGTCATCTCAAAAGCAGGCAAGGATAACTTAAACGTAACGTGAAGCAACTAGATAAGGTCAAGCAAGTCTATAAGGTAGGCAACATCATACTGCACAATACATACCACAACTTACCTTCTTAGTCTTACCCAAACGTATACATAAGCCAAAAACATCTTAATATAAGCTACGAGATCCTTATCCTATACCAAACACTCGAACTAGAGTTCAACGGACTCTATCGTATTCTGGAGGCAGAATTAGGGATTCTGTTCTTCATAACAAATGAAGATTAGTGCGTTAGGAGTACGCAGGCGAAAACCATGCGTAAATCGGAGTCCTAACGAGAGAGATCTAGCTAAAACAAATTTACTGCGCAGTGCAGGAAATTTGCGCGATCGTGCCAAATTGTAAATCGAGACGTATGTCGACGTAATACGTCTACCATCTTCGGGTTTTTAAGTTGAGGCTGAACATTCTGAAGCCGTAAGTGACGTCCATGTCATGATTTGTGTCGATGCTCACTCATGTCGAAGTAGTGATGAAGTGTCGACGTCGTTCATCTTTAAGGTTGAGGTCACCCTTGTTCATCCTTCTCGCCGCCTTTCGTCGCTCGAGCTCGAGGCCATCATTACTTTCATTCTTCCTATCGCTCTTTGTTCTCGTAAGGAAAAAGAAGTTCGTACTTCTATGTTCTTTCACGATATATGAACATGCTCCTTAGAGTCTAAGTTCGTCTTATGATAACATATCGTTCACCATAAACAAAATTTTGAAAGTTGGAATAAGGTCTCAATTGAAAATTTTGGAAATACGATTTCAACATAACCATCATAATCAACTTATATGCATATCAAATATGGATTCATTCATCCCATGTTGATCATTCAACTAGTACCACCATGTACTTTCATATCAATACTCGAGTATTTGCATTAGTTCAACCAAAAGTATTTTGGAAAATTTTCTTGCTCAACTTTCATTTTCATCATAAAAATTTTCATCATAACCAAATCTTTCAAAAGTCCTTCCAATTGTTCAATCATGTAAAAATTTCCATTTCATGGTTTTGAGAAAGAAATGCAGTTACCTTCTTCCCGGTTGAGCTCGATGTGATGGAGTGTTGAGGGGAGTCAGTGGGTTACTAGAAGTCCAGTGACTCGACCTAGACTTAGAATAAAAAGGATTTTGGGTTTACAAAGAGCAAAAGAGCTCTGATACCACTCTGTCACGCCCCCACTCCGGATAACCCGGTCTAGAGGGTGACTAATACTAGGAATAGTATTATAGGACAAATTGACCAAGATAAGTGGTCACATTGGTTATAAACAAGCATGCATAATATGGCATAAGATATTATCCCAATAATTAAAGGTTTAGCCATCGCACCCAAAGATTAAACCGTGATCTGATGAACCTCAATAGTACGACAGTAGACATAATGTTTAAGAGTTTAGAGTTTAGCAGCGGAAAGTGTGTGAATACATATGTGACGATATGTATTCAAGGCAAAAACCAAATCCTAAATAAACAGTCAAGGACACTGGACTCCTCAACACAGCCTCCATCATCACCATCGAGCTCAACCGCACATTTAAAACAAACATGTGGCTAAGTACAAAAAATTGCACTCGGTGGACTCATGCCGAAAACATTTGATGGTATTTAAATTACCGCTAATATCGAGTAAGTCACAGTGGTTTTAGTTAAAATGCCTTGTGCTTACCAAATCATTTTCGGTTCAGAAACATAGCTCGCCGAGCATTTTCGTGTGTATGGTCCATATCTCATAGTCACAATACATAATAATAATAAATAATAAACGCCGAGAGTGAGGCCTCCCATCTACGACGCCGTGACCGCCGTAATCCCGCACAAAGACACAATCACTCTCGCAAGCATATGTTAACACAACAGATAGTTCCAACCTTCACGCCAATCCTAGCTGTGCATTTATCATCCCAAGACAGACCCGACATTAAAAGGTGGGTGCTACCACAACAATTGATATAATAGTTCCAACTATCTCACAATTTACCCGGCATAACAGATAGGATCCATACACAAAACGAAATATTTTGGCGGTGTAATGCAAGAAACATTTGATAACAGTTGTAGATAAGTATCAGAATAAACTCATTTGGTATGACAAGAAAGTCACATTTTGAAGATAAAAAAGCCCACATTAGTGAGGTAAGAAAAGGAGCCCACCGACTATGGTTCGTTGTAAAAGTCCCAGGTTCGTTCGCTCGTCAAAATCCCGTCACCGCGTTTGGCCCACACCTTTACGAAAACGAGGCTTTAGTACGTCGCTCAAGTCTCGAGACTTTCAAAAGCTAAGATAAACTTCGATATTTCATATCGATGTGAGTCAATTCTCAAATGACTTCGATATGCTTTCAAATACGTTATTTAATCAATTGTTCTCGTTCCTCGAGACACGCTCAACTATTTCGCTTAACGCCCCGCTTAAACGTTTTAACGTATGAGCATTTCTCGATATAAGGATTTCATTTGTGAAACTTTCTCGCTAATGAGGTATTATACTCAATTAGCACATCTTACGCATCGCGTATTTATCGAACGATAATCGCACGCTTGACTTTAAAAGTCAACGAAGTCAACACGGTCAACAAAGTCAACGATTTTGACTTTCAAATAGTAATTTCTTACTATTTCGTTTTATAAATCGAATTTGATCGATTTGAAAACGTAAAGTCCTAACTCTCGATTTATCACGTAAATCAAGGACTTATAAATAATTTCGCATTTATTAAACCTTTTAATAATTAGAAAAGCGTATTTTGATTTTAAAACGTTAACAACCTAACGTTTGTCTTAAACATAGTAAACTATGTTTATAAAATTTTATAATTCAAATATGTCCGAATTTAAATAGACATATATTTTATTAATAAACTGAATTAAAAGGATTTTAAACCCTTTTTAATTATCAAAATTTTCGATAATTGGCTTAAAAATACTAAATGACTTTTGAAAAATTTTCTAAATTAATATAGTGTATTATTATACACTATGGTCCAGAATATGAATTTATAAGATCCATATGATATTGTTTGTCATTTATTAGTATATTTATATATATATACATTTCGATAATTCCATATAATATGGAATAATTATCCAAAATTTCCAAAATTAATATACACATAGTATAATATCCCAACATCAATATATATCATTAATATAACCTATAGTCCATCTTAAGCATTCATTCCACAATATATAGCAATATTCACTGTAATTTCGATTTAATTACCCAATAATCATCAAACAATTTCTAAAAATCTAATTAAATCACAACATGATTAAACATTATATTATAACATTGTAACATCACAATATCAACCAAACCAATTGAAATCATCACCATATGGAGCATATATGCTCTCGGCTTTTTGATTAAATTTGGTATTTGGTTTTCAAAATTTCCAACAATTATATACTATGTTTATATACTATAGTATGGTAATATAACATCATAACAATCATCAAAACCAATTGAATCATCACCTTGAAGAGCTTTGAAGCTCACGGTTTATTTGAAATTCAATGGGCATTTGATTTCCAAAAATTCTAATAATTATACACTATGTTTATACATCATAATACAACATTATAACATTAAAACATTCATCAAAACCAAATTAAATCATCACCATACTTAGCTCAGGCCTTCGGTTTTTTTTGATTTAATTTTGGTAATTGATTTCCAAAAATTCCAACAAAATCACATATCACATAATTAATATACTAAAGTATTAATATACTATTGTATGATCAAAATAAAAATTATACATCAACACATACAACCTTGAAGCTCTCGGCATTTTCAAATAAATTTGCATATGTTTCCCAAAAATTCTAAATAAATCATATAACATATAAACAATACATTAAAGCATTAATATGTCATCACAAGCTTAAAATAAAATTATACACCAAGGTATGGTACACACATGCTCTCGGTTTTAAAGAAATAAATAGCTAGGGTTTTCCAAAAATTTTAAATAACATACTATAGTCTTAAATCATAACATAGATCAAGAATCCATCATCAAAATAACTCAAAAACAATCGGTCATCATGTACCCATTTTATAAAGTTTTCAAAAACCTATTTAAATATGTTCAAAGTTTCGAAAACACAATATATATACTAGATCCATTCCTAAAAATTTAATACACAACATCTATGTTCATTCTAGCATATATTCCCACATATCTTTGAAATAAAATCATCAAGCCAATATATCTCATGCTCAAGAACATTAAAACATATACATATACATACATGGCATTCAAATACACACATATATATAAGAACATGTTCAAATCTTGAACAACAAAGGGTGAAATCGAAGCCTTGGTCTCATGTTTACCTTAGATATGATATAGGATTCACAAGAAACAATATATGGTATTAAGGTTTGGGAGAGAAATGAGAAGAAGGAGAAGAAAATTTTTGAAAATGAGGGGCTTGGCTCGGTTTTCTCAGTGTTTTAGAGAGAAAATGGAGAGTGTTTTGTGTTTGAAAGGTTTGAGAAGTATAATGAGTGTAGTGAGTTTGAAGGAGAAGAGTCTCCTATACTCTATCTCTCTCTCCTCTCGACCCACACTCATCCCCAAAAAATCTGCAGCCAAATGATTTAGGAGGGATGATCATTAGCTAGTGAAAAAGGGTGTTCATGGGTTGGTCCAATAAAAGTGAACCATCATGTTTATGGGGAAACATGGCGGTGATATGTGGTGTTTAAGGGGTGGTTTAATTTTTATTCCATCCCTAATACTATATATATTAATCATATATGATCATAGATATATAATACAAGCCATTAAAATAATTAAAATCAACATATAGCACATTTTCGAAAATACCGATAATAAATAGAAAAATAGGAATAAAAATACAATTTACACCTATTATTGATACTCATGCCCAATTCGATCAAAATATACATATATACATCATAATATATGATTTAGATATTAAATATTAGCATAGGATAAAATTATAGCATTAATTCATGCATATGAAACCCTAATTTCAAGAATTAGGTTTCGAAAATTATAAATATATGCTATCGAGTTTTAATGATCCAATGTCACATCCCCTAAATCCTAAGTAGGACTTAGAAGGGATTGTAACTCTAAAGCAGTATAATTAAACGGTGGAATTCTCCTTAACAAAAGCCGTAATTCATATGACAAGCATGTTCTTGGACTTTAGTACATAACTTAAGTTCTTGCGTGGAAAACATGTGATATGTACATATGACGATGTACTATCAAGGTATAAACTTTTCGTGACAATATTCCTATTGCTCAACACCGCTCCATCCATCATCACGCTCAACCCGCACATTTAAAACAAACATGCGGTGAGTACAAGAATGCACTCGGTGGACTCATGCCAAAACATTTGATAATATTGAATTACTGTTTGCCAATGTCGAGTAAGTCGCGGGGTTTTAGTTAAAAGGCTGTCTTTACTAAAATCATTCGATTCATAAAAGTCGCTTGGCAAGCATTTTCTTGGTGTGTATGGTCCATATCTCATAGTCACAATACATAATAATAATAAATAATAAACGTCGAGGGAGGCCTCCCATCTACGACGCCGTGACCGGCCGTAATCCCGTCAACACATCGCTCTCTGCAAGCATATGTTAACACGGTATAGTTCCAACCTTCACGCCAATCCTAGCGTGCATTTATCATCCGCACGGGACCCGACATTAAAAGGTTGGGCGACCCAAATGACATAACTTGTCATAATAAAGTTCCAACCATCTCCACAGCCCTACCCGACAAACAGATAGGATCCATACACAAAACGAAATATTTTGGCGGTGTAATGCGATAAAACATTTGATAACGGTTGTAGAATAAGTCTTTGTAAATAAACTCATTTGGAATAACGATAAAGTCATATTTTAGTGGGGTAAGAAAAGGCCACATTTTGAAGATAAAAGCCCACCGGGATGTAGATTGTCTAACCGATTTCTTGGATTGCGAGTCCTAGGCTTAGCCTATCTATTCCTGGCTTTGAGGTTTTGGAGTTGAAATATCCATCGGGTCCTAAAACCCATATTTCTACTTGAGTGTATATCATGGCATGATATACAATCAATTGATCATGTAGTAGCGCCTAGTCAAATATGTCACGTTAAGATGTGCTTTCGTAAAAATATCCTATTGTTGTTTTATCCTAAATTCGTGCATCTTATTAATGCTTTAATGTACCTTGCGACATATCATATGAATGCATCAATTAATAGCATGTTAGTCACATAAGGCATGTTTCACATAGGGGAGTTTCAACACTTAGTTAAATTTCAAGTGTAATTTTCAGCAAAACAGCTTAAAACAACCCAAGTGTCATACTTTGACGATATATAACTCTCGATTAAAAATACGTATGACCGCACAAAGACACATTCTGGAAACCTCTAAACATGTACTGTAAGTTCTAAGAAGGAAGTCGACCCAAAAGAGTCGTGGTTTTGGAGATATAGGGTCTCAAAGTGGGCAACTCGAACTGACTTCTATACTTAGAATATTTTTCAGAATTTCCAGATTTAGAGTGTCATACTTTGACGATTCATAACTCTTGATTAAAAATACGTATGACCGCACAAAGACACATTCTGGAAACCTCTAAATATGTACTATAAGTTCTAAGAAGGAAGTCGACCCAAAAGAGTCGTGGTTCTGGAGATATAGGCTCTCAAAGTGGGCAACTCGAACTGACTTCTTCTATACTTAGAAAAATTTTCAGGATTTCCAGATTTAGCTTAACGACGAGGGATTTTGCGAGGCTCGTAACTTTTGACTCACATTACCAAAATTACTGAAAGATACCATTTTAGAAACCTTGTAATAAGAACTACATGTTTCATGAAGACCGTACTGGAAGATACTTGATGCATCGAGAAATACGTATGTTCAAAGTTGACTAGTTGGAAAGGACAACATTCAAGTAGGTGACTTTGGGTCAGTGAACAGTATACTTATAAGGCTTGGTTTGGGATCAAACTTTCCAGATCACAACTAGACATAGTAAGGAACATTTCTTATGAAGAAACCAAAGTCAAAATCGGATTACAAACGGCTCGAATATCTCACGCAAAAGTCGTACACGGACAGTCATTTAGCATAGAATTTTACTAAGGCAGTTTGTCCAAAAAGCTTACTGTAATGCATCAACTTTAAAAATTCACCGTGAGTTCATTATAAGGAATCTAGGAATGCAACCAATCATATTGAAAAGCCACTTAAATCTAGTTTAATCCAGAAAAATCCTTACTCAATGATTCAAAATAGATTGGGAGATAAAAATATTTTACTACAAGCTATCACTACAGTGACAGTTTTGTGCAGTTTGTTTGAAAAATCTGGAATAAATAGTAAAAATTTTTAGAAAATTCTGAAAATTTACATATATCTTATAGACATGCTAATTTATGTTTATACCAATTTTAGAGTTTTACCATTAGCCAAACTCGAAACGAAAGCCACGGACCGTGGGTGATGAACACCGAAATTTTACAGATTTGTGCAGTGTTTTTGAAAAATAGAATTAAAATAGAAAATCAAGTTTTATTGACTTGAAATTTTACAGAGACGTAATAGACATGTTTAATTTTAACATAGTAAAATTTCACATTCATCGGACCACTGTAACTTAGTCAAATAATTTTATGAAGTTACTGTTTTCGTAACATACTTCCAGTTTTCAGTTTTAAGCTTATTCTTTTGTATGCATTTCATATAACCACGAAAATGGTGAATCTATCACCCCAAATCACCACCAAGATCATCAATCTAACCATGCTAGTATGATTTAATCATGTCTAAGAGTCATAGGAGATAGTTATACCTTAGTCACGAATTTGAAGATGAATGAGAGAGATGGAGCTTGAGCTCTCTTCCATGGTGGAAATGGTGTAGGAGAAGAAGAAGAGAGGAAAGGAGAGGAGAGGTCTGAAAATTTTGGGGGAGAGAGGGAGAAAATGTATTATGAGTGAAATGAAGTGTATGGGAAGATTTTCTCCCATGTATATCTCTCTCTCTCTTAGGCACACACACACACACAATAGGAATCATGGTTGAGTGTGTAGAGTGTGGTGATGATTAGTGTAGCTAGAAAGACTTTTCATGCATTGGGTGTTAAAGGAGGTGACAAGAATGCCTTGTCCATTCATGATGGCCTAAGGTTTAGGGGTCCAAATAGGTAGGATTTATTTTCTTTTTGTACATTAATGCAATATATATATCATACATGATCATAGGTATAAAATACAAGTCATAAAAATAATTAAATCACCTCTTAGGCATATATTCGAAATTTTCGAGAATAATAGAGAAAATAGGATAAAAATTATAATTCACACCTATTATTGATACTCATGTCAATCTCGATCAAAACATACTCATATATATCATAATATATGATTTAGATACCATAGGATAATTAAATGGTATCATTTCATGTGTTAAAACCATAGTTTATATAATTTGGGTTTTCGAAAATCCATTTCGAAAATTATCGAATTTAAACGCTCAAAATTCGAATTTAATATTTATTAATACTGTAATTATATAAAATAATAATAGGAAATTAAATATAATAATTTCCTGAGCATTAAACTCATTTTTCAAAACGTCTCTAGACGTTGACGTTCAAAACGTCTCAAAACGTTCAAAATCGACTCATCTCAAAATGGTCGTAGTAAGTTCGAACTTACTTTATAATTAATATTCTAGTAACATAGGAATTAATATGAAAATTAATTCCAATCTTATTGCTCAAAATTTCACAAAATCTTGACGTATGATGTGTGTCGGCGTTAAAATATCTTGTCGATATGCTTTACAAACTTCTATTTCTAAATTCACAATTCTCGGTGAATATAAAATAGAATTAGTTCCTTCGTAAATAATCGAAACCATTATTAAGCTATCTTCTTGATTGAATCGTCACGGTAATTCCTAATTTCTGGGTTTCAAAACCGTAATTAGGCATCTAATTCTCAGGATATTACATCCTACCCCTTAAAAGAAATTTCGTCCCGAAATTTGCATACCTCATAAAGTATGGGGTATCTTTGTATCTTAACATCTTATCTTTCCACGTGTTTTCCCTTTTGTCCATGGTTCTTCCATTGGATTTTCATTAAAACCCAAACTTGATTCCTTAATCGTTGAATAAATGCGATCAAATTAGTCGTAGATTTTCATCATAACTCATCGAGTAAAGGTCACGTCATCATGTTGGTTTACGTGAATTGGGTCATTTTCGTATTTCCTTAACTATGACATGTGGAAAAATATATTTCGTAT
Organism: Salvia rosmarinus; assembly: GCA_036937905.1. Lineage (NCBI taxonomy): Eukaryota > Viridiplantae > Streptophyta > Magnoliopsida > Lamiales > Lamiaceae > Salvia > Salvia rosmarinus. Next base: position 31,765,608 of record CM072824.1, on the reverse strand, counting down.
TTTTCGAATTTGGTGGGAATACCAAGTTATGAGCTACTAGGCTATTATTATTAGAAGCTCGTAAGGTTCTACAAAGCGTGGTCTCGACATTCTCAGTATCGATTTTGTAATTTCTCTAGATGGAGAAATCTTAAGAAACGTAATTCGCATTTAAAAATGCATTTCAGTTCTGGCGTATCGGTAAGACTTTTGTACGTCCTTAGCTTTTCTTATTCTTTGCCTTATTGGGCGAGATATCTCGATCGTTTAAACTACGGCGTCAAGAACTTTATACCTCTGCTCACCTACTTTGTTACAATAAAGTGGTGGTCGATACTTCTTTCGATCTGATGCCTCATAAGGCTATATTGATCGTTGGTTGTGACTACGGTTGTACATAACTTAACAAGTGGTACAATCGTTCTCACTTGCATCCGGGTTTAACATTTATGTTCTCATCGTATCCTTAAGCGTTAAATACGTCCTTTTGTTAGCCCTTACGCTTGTGAGCGGGCAACTATGTTAAGGTTGACCTCGTTTTAACTCTTTTGGGAGTTAGTTCAAAATCTAGGGTACTCTTGGAGTCTCTATCTGAGCGATAGGTTTGGTACTCCCGTAAATATACAATTCCTTTTATGCGTCGAGCTTAACTTATCGGGTGCAGAGTCATCGAGTGGCGAGATAAAACATAATTGGTGAGTCGATCCACTACTACCCATATAGTAGTGCGACTTCTTTATGACTTTAGCGAGAACACGTCATAAGATTCATTGCTACATCATTCCATTTTCATTCGTGTAGCTCTAGAGATTATAACCTCTTATAAGGCCTTTGATATAATGCCTTCACTTGTTGGTAACCGAGACATTGCTCGACAATCATGGTTACATCTCGATTCATTCCTTACTATCTAACTTTTCTCGTAAATCGTAACATATCTTAAAGTTGTCTAGTCGGGCGGTAAGAGAAGGTCACGACTTCATTCTTGGTTTCATCTCTCGACTTATTATTGCTTGGAGATATTATATATATATATAATCCTTCTTTAGGCGATATAACATTGTCGGCGTTCCTTAAAATTCTTGACCTTTCATTCCTTATCTTAATTTGTATTCTACTCCCATCTCCATTCTCTCTTTTTAGTCATATGTCACCTTGGGTGTGAGAGTACAACTTCGTTAAATCCTTGAATGCCCGACTATTTCATTCTCATTTTCTTAAACTTTCCAATGAGTTTTCCTTTTACATTTGGGACATACTATGATTTAGGTTGAATTTTATAACTCGGTATTAGATTCTACATTTACCATCCTCGGTGATCATTTATCACACTTATAATCTTTTACTAATTCGAGCCATCTTTCTCATTCTGTATCCACATTTCTTTGCTCGAAGAATAAATTCGAACTTTCGCAAGTTGAGAAGGGTTCTTAACTTATTGTCATAGGAGTGAAGTCTTCGCGACTTTGGTATTTATACTACTGTTACTATTGCAAGTCGTGAGTTGGGAAATTCTATTCATGTGGCCTAAGTCATTGTGATCATAAGCTATTATCTTTCTCATATTAATACATAGCCTCTCTTTTATTACTCCACGTAATTTCATTCCTTTTTGGGGTAGCTATGTTATTGGTCTTGCTACTTTAGAGAGTTCTCAATGGCTCTTTTGATAGTAGTCCATTTATCTAAGAAATTCCTGGTCTCATTTTTAGGTCATCGACGACTTTCATTCTTAATTGCTTTGCCCTTTGTCAGGTCCACATTGATTTCTTCTAAGGATACTATATGCCTGAGGAATATTTCTCCTTTATGCGAAATTCACAATCTGTGCACAGCAAAATCTTGACTCTTAAAAGTCGTAAAGACAGTCCTTAAATGTTCTTTATGTTCTTCCTCGTCTTTTGAATAGGTAAGAACTTTATCCACAAAGATTAAGATAAAATTATCTAAATGCGTGTGGAACACTCGAATTTTGAGGTTCATGATCGGGGCTGGTGCATTTGTCATCCGAATGGCTAACTATTATCTCATAGCGACCATATCTTACTCGGAACTATTAACTTTCGTATTTTGGATACCATTCTACTAGGACCATATAATATTATACCAAAATGCCTAAATGAGGACTTTTTATTCATTATCTACGGTCGGTTTATCGAGCCGATCGATTCTAAAGCGTCTAGTTCTTTTACACCCAAAATTTCGACACCACATTTAACATATTCACGAAATATTCCAACTACGTTTATTTTACTCATTCTAACCATATTATCTACATATGAGTCTCATATTATCATAGGGTTACGTGTCTCGAGTGACCTTCGGGGTCGTACCTTTCGTTTAGAAACTTGTCTATTTCTCGTCGTTTTACCTCATATATCAACGATCTTTCTCTTTCAAGAGTCGGGGTTCACACTTGCCCTGTTTCTTCTTCAATACCGAAGTTGGTGTTACTTTTATCGAAAGTAAGGTCGAGTTGGTAGTGGTAATACTCCTAATCCTTGAGGCGATAAGATCTTGTCCTTTTGCCCTTCTCGCCTCTTATTGGTACCATTTGACGCGGGGACGTGGGGTGGCATTTGGAACATTAGGGTACAACATTACGTCACGTCGTGCGGTGTAAAATGTCGGGGACTAGGACGAGTGCTTATAGGTGCCGTTCGATCGCATCATGAGTATACTTGAGCACATTGACAAATCTGGTAAGTCTTGGTCTTTGGAATTTGTATCATGGAGAAAATATTCTTTTGACACATCCTTTTGCAAAACCACCTTAATCTGTTGGCAAGCGACCGATAAGTCGTTGGATACCATCCTCATTTGTCACTCTAAAATTTCGGCGTCCATCTAGAGGTGTAAAATTTTCTCCAAAACTATTCTAAATCCATGCCTAGATCATAATAAAAAGCCGACGACGCTCGTGTGAGTTATAAATTGTAGGCCTTGGGGTTACTCTCTTACCCGTTAAACACCCTTTTTCCTGCCATTTGTATGCGGATATTTTTAGATAAGTTCGACTTAATTTAAGCTATGGAGGGAATCTTTAAACAAGAATGATCTCTTAAAGAATTATACACTTTAAGACGTATATAACCTGTAGATAACTCATGACACTTATCTTAATACTCATTTTACGTCTACTCCTTCAGTCGTATATCGCTCTAAATCCATTCGCATATGCGGATAGTGGGTACCAATATCCTATTGCTTAAAACCTTTTGTCGAAAAGATTAGGTCCAGGTCGCTGATCACGTGAATGACAACCATTTTCGAAGCTTCTTGACTCTAAAATTATATCTACGTTCCTCACAGATATAGTGATCCAAATCATTGAGTAGAACTTTAGGCGATTCTAGGCTCGAATCTACGCTTGAGCAACTCTTGCGATGGCCATGATTTTCGTATAGGTAAGGAGGTCTACATCTTGATGCTTACCTAAATTGGGTTCTATCGCTTCTTTGCGTGCTTAGCGATGTCAGCGAAACACCTAAATTGAACAAAATCTTATAGGTATTCTCGAGGAAATTTTCCTCATACCTATCTTGTCTTTTGGGTTTTGTTTGTTACATTTCGGTCTTAAGTATAGGCTTTGGTCTACGGTGTTCCGTTTATTCAAGTGAATATCTATTTCATATGTCCTTGTCCTTTCCATTGGGACATTATGCTCTTGCTATGGCCTTACGGTGCCTCATTCACCTTATACTTCTCGGGTATCGTATCGTTATGCTTCTAATAGCATTTGTGGTTGGTCTACATCAACCTATCCGTTGATATTGATATTTCGATAATTAAGTCTTATCGTAGAGATCGTCGTGTCTCTATCACTATTATTCATTCCTATTCCAATATGAATGACTTAATTCCTTTTACTTCATCGATCTTAGGAATATATTTCTCATATATCCTTGTTTTAACTCTTTTCAAGTGAAACTCTTATTTATCAAGTAATATGTCTTTGAAGCTTATATCGTCTCGGGGCTATCTTATAATCGTATAGCTCATAGTTTCTTTAGTTATTTCCGACTTTTGTCCCTTTTTCTTGGACACGGTAATTGAAAGTAATCTTACTTTCGTTATAATTCGGTTCCCACTTCCTGGACTAGAACCGTTATCATTGTCGTATGGCTTGGTAGGGTCGTACATTCGTACACCATAACTTAAATTCAAGCATCTCTTCCATGTCTTGGCTTTGAAGATATTTTCTTCACACTTGATTTACATGCTAGGGCTATCCTCGTCGTTCACACAATCTCAAAGATTATGATTCCTCCGTCTCATTATCATTTGTTTAACCAAGTTTCAATTTCTTGGAATCGATTATGCTCAAGCATAATCTCATTGACTGAGGTATAAGGCGAGAGATCTATTTTTTGGAGAGCTATCATTTTATATATATATATATATATATATATATATATATATATTCCTCGAAAAGAATATCTTGTAGGCATCTTTATTCTTTTAAACATGTCCACCTACTAACGAGGTTTCAAGGACAACCAACTATCTTAAAGATAAGTTGTAATCTCTCTTGTTAAAAAAAAGGGGAGTTCATATCCCACGGATATCATATACTTTTCTTGCTTTTACTCTTGCATTCAATGCTAAAGAGTATCTTATTCATAACTTGATTATCGTAACGATCGTATGAAGGTATAACTTCAACGTTATCAATCTTTGTAAAGCCCATCAAGGGTCGTCACATCCATGTGTATCATAGGAAAATATCTCATCTCATCGAGATTTTCCTTACATCCCGATTTCTTGATGTCTATCATTTCTTGATGCGAAACATTTGGGTGGTGGAATAAGTCAACCTATTTCATATCGATGTTTATCGCTTCACTAATTCGTACTTAGGTGACAAGGTAAGTCGGCGTTCATCATCTTGATGGTTTCAAGAGTCGAGAAAGAATTATCACGACTACTTAAAAAAATGTTGTCTCACAAATTGAAATAACATCTTTTCAATGATTGATTCGATATGCTTTTAGACCCGAATAAATGGGGCTTTAGGGTCCGAAGACCAGAATGACGACTACTGAGATTTCTTTGGTCATATGGGCTGGCGGACCGTCACAAATATTTTCTCGATCACGCTAGGATTTGGGTTCAAAAGGACACTTTATGAATTTTGGGTTGAAAATTTTCTTGGGAAGAAGTGAGAAACTCGAATGAATTCTCAATTGGAGAGGTCATAGAGTTAAACTCAACGACAGATATTGGGTGATGAATAAAATTTTTGAAAGCTTATATACCCATAATAGGTCATCAACAAAGGTTCTTATGTACGTCGTGGCTCTACTTGTATTGTCTGGCAATCTTACTTTCTTAGTAACATTCTAAGATTAGTATCGTACTATAACGTTCTTACTTTCTATAAATCATAGAGTTAGCTTCAACTGATCCTCGTGAATCACTGGGTAGGAATCAGGAATTTGGTCCTTCATAAGAAATGAAGCACAGTACATTAAGGGCACGTGGCGAAAACCAGACGTAAATCGGAGTTCACGATCGAGAACTAATCAAAATAAAATCACTGCGCAATGCGGGAAAATTTCTGTGCGCTCGCGCCGAGGTCATAAGCGATACCGGCGCCAAGGTCGTGCATGCCGTTACCGATGCCGCGGTAGTACGGAGAAATGCCGGCGTCGGTCGCATAAGCTACCAAAGTCGATATGTCAAAGTCGACATTATAAATTCCCAAAATCAAAGTCGACAGTCACACATGCCGAGGTCGAAGTCGAGGTCGCACAATTTTGTATAAATCCTTTTCTTTTCGATACTCAAGATGGAATGAAGTTCTCAAATCCATCGTTACTCTTGTTCTTGTAATAGGAGGAAGTTCTTACTTCTATATTCTTTCGTAAAAGGGATCATGCTTCTTAAAAAGTCTAGGTTCTGTTGAGCTAGCATGCTCATCATCATAAAGAACTTTGAAGTTGAAGTAAAACTTCAAATATTAATACGTAGCTCATTTATGCGCATGTACTTATCGAATTTCACGAATTGACATATCATTTTGACAAATCGGTGTCAATCTCAATCACTTTGAAGCATGAATAACATAACTTTGTTCATAACAATGAACACTTATTGAATTCGAGTTTCAAATATTTCATCTTTGGCATATCATGCGAAACTTTCTCACATCATTGTCATCATCTCCTTATATCTTCCTTCTTTTCATAACTTTCTCGACAAATCATTTGTCATAACATTCATTCTCAACCTTTCTCATAGCTTTCATTTCTTTTGAAAGATCATTTCAATCATCCTTCACTTCAAACTTTTCGATTTCAAAACCGAGAAAATCATTTGTCTATCATAAATCAAATCCTTTAAGTTTCCTTAAATATGCAGTCCCATACCTGCATATTGTGGGAATCTCTTTTTGAAAAAAAATCATTTCCATCCTTTTCACTTTCAATCTTTTCATTTTATTTGAATAAAAATCATTTCATAAACATTCATCTGGCCAGGGAAATTTTCAAAACTTTGGAAAAAGAATCATTTACCTCATTTCGGTTGAGCTTGATGTGATGGAGTGTTGAGCATTGTCAGCTGACCTTTAGAAGTCTAGTGACTCAATCTAGACTTAACCTTAAAGGAGATTTTGGGTTCAAGAGCGAACCGCTCTGATACCACTCTGTCACATCCCCTAAATCCTAAGTAAGACTTAGAAGGGATTGTAACTCTAAACAGGTATAATTAAACAGTGGAATTCTCCTTAACAAAAGCCGTAATTCATATGACAAGCATGTTCTTGGACTTTAGTACATAACTTAAGTTCTTGCAGCGGAAAACATGTGATATGTACATATGACGATGTACTATCAAGGTATAAAATTTTCGTGACAATATTCCTATTGCTCAACCTTGCTCCATCCATCATACGCTCAACCCGCACATTTAAAAACAAACATGCGGTGAGTACAAGAATGCACTCGGTGGACTCATGCCAAAACATTTGATAATATTCAATTCGCTGCCAATGTCGAGTAAGTCGCGAGGGTTTTAGTTAAAAGGCCTTGGCTTACTAAAATCATTCGATTCGCAAAAAGTCGCAGCAAGCATTTTCTTGGTGTGTATGGTCCATATCTCATAGTCACAATACATAATAATAATAAATAATAAGCGTCGAGAGGAGGCCTCCCATCTACGACGCCGTGACCGCCGTAATCCGTCTGACACGGTCTCTCTGCAAGCATATGTTAACACGGTATAGTTCCAACCTTCACGCCAATCCTAGCTGGGCATTTATCATCCGACACGGGACCCGACATTAAAAGGTTGGCGCGACCCAAATGACATAACTTGTCATAATAAAGTTCCAACCATCTCCACAGCCCTACCCGGACAAGCAGATAGGATCCATACACAAAGCGAAATATTTTGGCGGTGTAATGCATAAAACATTTGATAATGGTTGTAGAATAAGTGCGTAAATAAACTCATTTGGAATAACAAGTAAAGTCATATTTTAGTGGGGTGAAAAGGCCCACATTTTGAAGATAAAAGCCCACTTGGGTGTAGATTGTCTAACCGATTTCTTGGATTGCGAGTCCTGAAGCTTAGCCTATCTATTCTCGGCTTTGAGGTTTTGGAGTTGAAATATCCATCGGGTCCTAAAACCCATATTTCTACTTGAGTGTATATCATGGCATGATATACAATCAATTGATCATGTAAGTAGCGCTAGTCAAATATTTCACGTTAAGACGTCTTTCGTAAAAATATCTATTGTTGTTTTATCCTAAATTCGTGCATCTTATTAATGCTTTAATGTACCTTGCGACATATCATATGAATGCATCAATTAATAGCATGTTAGTCACATAAGGCATGTTTCACATAGGGAGTTTCAACACTTAGTTAAATTTCAAGTGTAATTTTCAGCAAAACAGCTTAAAACAACCCAAGTGTCATACTTTGACGATATATAACTCTCGATTAAAAATACGTATGACCGCACAAAGACACATTCTGAAACCTCTAAACATGTACTGTAAGTTCTAAGAAGGAAGTCGACCCAAAAGAGTCGTGGTTTTGGAGATATAGGGTCTCAAAGTGGGCAACTCAGACTGACTTCTATACTTAGAATATTTTCAGAATTTCCAGATTTAGAGTGTCATACTTTGACGATTCATAACTCTTGATTAAAAATACGTATGACCGCACAAAGACACATTCTGAAACCTCTAAATATGTACTATAAGTTCTAAGAAGGAAGTCGACCCAAAAGAGTCGTGGTTCTGGAGATATAGGCTCTCAAAGTGGGCAACTCGAACTGACTTCTTCTATACTTAGAAAATTTTCAGGATTTCCAGATTTAGCTTAACGACGAGGATTTTGCGAGGCTCGTAACTTTGACTCACATTACCAAAATTACTGAAAGATACCATTTTAGAAACCTTGTAATAAGAACTACATGTTTCATGAAGACCGTACTGGAAGATACTTGATGCATCGAGAAATACGTAAGTTCAAAGTTGACTAGTTGGAAAGGACAACATTCAAGTAGGTGACTTTGGGTCAGTGAACAGTATACTTATAAGGCTTGGTTTGGGATCAAACTTTCCAGATCACAACTAGACATAGTAAGGAACATTTCTTATGAAGAAACCAAAGTCAAAATCGGATTACAAACGGCTCGAATATCTCACGCAAAAGTCGTACACGGACAGTCATTTAGCATAGAATTTTACTAAGGCAGTTTGTCCAAAAAGCTTACTGTAATGCATCAACTTTAAAAATTCACCGTGAGTTCATTATAAGGAATCTAGGAATGCAACCAATCATATTGAAAAGCCACTTAAATCTAGTTTAATCCAGAAAAATCCTTACTCAATGATTCAAAATAGATTGGGAGATAAAAATATTTTACTACAAGCTATCACTACAGTGACAGTTTTGTGCAGTTTGTTTGAAAAATCTGGAATAAATAGTAAAAATTTTTAGAAAATTCTGAAAATTTACATATATCTTATAGACATGCTAATTTATGTTTATACCAATTTTTAGAGTTTTACCATTAGCCAAACTCGAAACGAAAGCCACGGACCGTGGGTGATGAACACCGAAATTTTACAGATTTGTGCAGTGTTTTTGAAAAATAGAATTAAAATAGAAAATCAAGTTTTATTGACTTGAAATTTTACAGAGACGTAATAGACATGTTTAATTTTAACATAGTAAAATTTCACATTCATCGGACCACTGTAACTTAGTCAAATAATTTTATGAAGTTACTGTTTTCGTAACATACTTCCAGTTTTCAGTTTTAAGCTTATTCTTTTTGTATGCATTTCATATAACCACGAAAATGGTGAATCTATCACCCCAAATCACCACCAAGATCATCAATCTAACCATGCTAGTATGATTTAATCATGTCTAAGAGTCATAGGAGATAGTTATACCTTAGTCACGAATTTGAAGATGAATGAGAGAGATGGAGCTTGAGCTCTCTCTTCCATGGTGGAAATGGTGTGGAGAAGAAGAAGAGAGGAAAGGAGAGGAGAGGTCTGAAAATTTTGGGAGAGAGGAGAAAATGTATTATGAGTGAAATGAAGTGTATGGGAAGATTTTCTCCCATGTATCTCTCTCTCTCTTAGGCACACACACACACACAATAGGAATCATGGTTGAGTGTGTAGAGTGTGGTGATGATTAGTGTAGCTGAAAGACTTTCCATGCATTGGGTGTTAAAGGAGGTGACAAGAATGCCTTGTCCATTCATGATGGCCTAAGGTTTAGGGGTCCAAATAGGTAGGATTTATTTTCTTTTTGTACATTAATGCAATATATATATCATACATGATCATAGGTATAAAATACAAGTCATAAAAATAATTAAATCACCTCTTGGGCATATATTCGAAATTTTCGAGAATAATAGAAAATAGGATAAAATTATAATTCACACCTATTATTGATACTCATGTCAATCTCGATCAAAACATACTCATATATATCATAATATATGATTTAGATACCATAGGATAATTAAATGGTATCATTTCATGTGTTAAAACCATAGTTTATATAATTTGGGTTTTCGAAAATCCATTTCGAAAATTATCGAATTTAAACGCTCAAAATTCGAATTTAATATTTATTAATACTGTAATTATATAAAATAATAATAGGAAATTAAATATAATAATTTCCTGAGCATTAAACTCATTTTTCAAAACGTCTCTAGACGTTGACGTTCAAAACGTCTCAAAACGTTCAAAATCGACTCATCTCAAAATGGTCGTAGTAAGTTCGAACTTACTTTATAATTAATATTCTAGTAACATAGGAATTAATATGAAAATTAATTCCAATCTTATTGCCTAGAAAATTTCACAAAATCTTGACGTGATGATGTAATCGGCGTTAAAATAATACTGTCGATATGCTTTACAAACTTCTATTTCTAAATTCACAATTCTCAGTGAATATAAAATAGGAATTCGTTCCTTCGTAAATAATCGAAACCATTATTCGCTATCTTACTGATTGAATCGTCACAGCGAATTCCTAATTTACTGGTTTCAAAACCGTAATTAGGCATCTAATTCTGAGGATATTACATCCAAAACTGTTTTCATAGCTTAATAATACTCATATATATCATAACATATAGTTTAGATACCATATGATAATTTAATGGTGTCATTTCATGTGAAAAACCAAAGTTTATAAACTTAGGGTTTTCGAAAATTTCAATACCAAAATATCGAATTTAATAATCGAAAATCGATTTTAATAATTAATAATATTGGAATTATATAAAATAATAATAGGAAATTAATTATTATAATTTCACGAGCATTAAACTCATTTTACAAAGCGTCTCTGAGCGTTGACGTCAAAACGTCTCAAAGCGTTCAAAATCGACTCATCTCAAAATGGTCGTAGTAAGCTCGTACTTACTTTATAAATATATTCCTTTAACAAGGAATTAAGATGGAAATTAATTCCAAGCTTTACAATTCGAGATTTCCATAAAGATGACGTTCGATCGCGTTCGACGTTAAAATAATCTTGTCGTATCATTTCATAAATTTCATTTCCGTAATTCACAATCCTTAGTGAATTATAAAAGAATCGCTATAGCGATATCGTATCGAAATCACAATATTCGATGTCGTCGAAATTATATACGGTAAAACCCTAATTACGGGTTTAGAATACCGTAATCGTACGTTCGTTTCTTTGGAATATTATAATACTATAGTGTATAAACATAGTATATGATTGTTGGAATTTTTGAAAACCAAATGCCTATGGAAATCGAAAAAGCCGAGAGCTTACAAGGTCATATGGTGACGATTTAAATTGGTTTGGTTAATATTATGATGTTACAATGTTAGAGTATAATGTTTAATCATATTAGAATTTATTTAGAATTTTTAGAAATTGTTTGATAATTATTGGGTAATTATCTTGAAATTACCGTGAATATTACTATATATTGTTGAAAGAATGGTTATGATGAACTATAGGTTATATTTATGATATATATTGATGTTGGGATATTATACTATGTGTATATCAATTTTGGGAATTTTTGGATAATTATTCCATATTATATGGAATTACCGAATTATATATAAGTATATATATTAATAAATGGCAAACAATATCATATGGATTTTATAAATTCATATTCTGGACCATAGTGTATAATAATACACTATATTAATTTAGAAAATTTTTCAAAAGTCATTTAGTATTTCTAAATTAATTATCGAGATTTTCGATAATTAATAAGGATTTAAAATCCTTTTTAATTCAGTTTATAAATAAAATATATGCCTAATTAATATTCTGGACATATTTGAAATTTTATAAAATTTTATAAACATAGATTGCTATGTTTGAGACAAACGTTTATTTAATAGCGTTTTTAAATCAAAAATACGCGTTTTATTATTAAAAGGATTAATAAATACGAAATTATTTATAAGTCCTTGATTTACGTGATAAATCGAGAATTAGGACTTTACGATTTCAAATCGATCAAATTCGATTTATAAAACGAAATAGTAAGAAATTACTATTTGAAAGTCAAAATTGTTGACTTTGTTGACCAGTGTTGACTTGTTGACTTCTTAAGTCAAACATACGATTATACGATTGATAAATACGTCAGTACGCGTATGATATACTAATTGAGTTTGATACCTCATTAGTAAGAAAAGGTTACACAAATGAAATCCATTATATCGAAGCGTGCATTTATCGTTGAGCGTATCTCGAAGCCAGAACAATTCAATTATGCGACGTTGAAAGCGTATTGAATTCATTGAGGAATTCAGTTTACATCGATATAAGATATCGAAGTTTATCTTAGCTTTTGAAAGTCTCGAGAGACTTGAGCGACGTACTAAAGCCTCGCTTTTTCGTAAAGGTGTGGACGCAAACGCGGTGACTGGATTTTGACGTACGAACGAACCTAGGACTCAATTTACAACGAACCATATTCCAGGTGGGCTTCTTATCTTCAAAATGTGGGCCCTTTTCTTACCCCACTAAGATGTGACTTTACTGTTATTCCAAAATGAGTTTCTTTACAATTCTTATTCTACATTTGCTGACAAATATTTTGCAGACACCGCCAAAAATATTACATTTTGTGTATGGATCTATCTGTTATGCCGGGTAGAAATTTGTGGCGATAGTTGGAACTATATTGTGACAAGTTATGTCATTTGGGTCGCGCCAACCTTTTTAATGTCGGGTCTGTGTTGGGATGATAAATGCCCAGCTAGGATTGGCGTGAAGGTTGGAACTATTGCAATGTTAACATATGCTTGTGAGGTATTTGTCGGGATTACGGCCGGTCACGGCGTCAGATGGGAGGCCTCCTCTCGACGTTTAATTTTAATCTTGTTATGAATTGTTACTATGAGATACGGACCATACATACGAAAATGCTCGGCGAGCTATGTTTATGAGCTGAAAATGTTTTAGTAAGCACGAGGCATTTCAACTAAAACCCTTGTGACTTACTCGATATTGGCGCGTAATCTTATATCAAATGTTTCGGCATATGTCCACCGAGTGCAATTTCTTGTACTTAGCCCGCATGTTTGTTTTTAAATATGCGGGTTGAGCTTCGATGATGGTGATGGGGAATGTGTTGAGGAGTCCAGGTGTCCTTAACCAATTTATCTAGAATTTGTGGTTTTCACTTGAATGCATAGCGTCGTATATGTATTCACACACTTTCCGCTGCTACACTCTGAACTCATCTATTTATACTTTATTATTATGAACTATTGAGGTCCGTCGGACCATGGTTAAGATTTTTGGGGTCCGATGGCCTAACCCTTTGAATCGTTATGACATTACCTTATATTATGTTCGAGCATGCTAGTTTATTGTTGTTATGCATCCTTATTTTAGCCGTGTGATAAATCTGTCTACGTTGGTATGAAAGATTTAAAGAAAGCAGTAAAGAACACATGAGTTTTAACGTGGTTCAATCAAGAGAAAGATCTACGTCCACGGAGGTGATGGTCCTCAAGATGTTCACTATAATTGCATTCTGATGAGTATCTCAAAGAGCTCTAGTATTCGAGAATTTGCTAACCCTTTTACCTTCAATCTAACTCCTATTTATACATAGACGTAAACCTTGTAACGAATCCCTTGATTGGCGGGCTCACGATCCTCCTATAACCGACCATGATCTTCACCATAATTGACCATGATTACCACCGTTACCCATTATCTTCGCCTCGACCCCGCCTTTAATTGGGGTTTGGAGGTCGTAATTCGGGCGAACCGGTAGGCGACATTAGGTCGCCTAGCTCTTTTGGGCTGCTAGTGGGCCCGAGAGGTTGGGCCATATCCTATCATAGCCCCTCCGAAAAGTCGAGAATAGTCTTGCCGAGGTGAAGCGGAGAATGTGCTTTGCCGAGGCGGGATGTTGTAGCTAAAGTTGTTCGTTGAAGGTTCTCGATCTCTTGCTGCAAAAGGAAGCCGAATTATGACCTGGATAGCGGTCTTTGTATAGGTTACACCGAGGTTTGGTCTGAAGCGGCTTTGCTCTTCTGGAGGACCTCGAGGTCCGAACTGAAGCGATAATCTCTTGTAAGGGGTGATGTTCGTTGGCGGGGAACCGAGGTGCGATCCGGGTAGTCGCTGCTTGAAGGAAAGGCGAGTGCGACTGTATGACTCTCGCCTTGCCGGAGGGCGTCGAGGTCCGACACAATGGCTTCGCCGATGCGAGGAGGACATGGGCGTGGTCCAAGTCCGAGCTCAATGTAATCATTACGTGATCGATCGGCGGTCTGCCTTACCATAGAGTACGTCATAAGCGCCAGCGGTAGTTGGGCGCTTGAGCGATGTCTTGTGGCGTCGATTACACATCCAATCGCGGATAGCACGTGTGATAAACGAAACAAGAGATTTTAGGCGCCATTCGCCCTATAAATAGGTCCAAATGAGGCAACTGTTCATTTTCTTCTTCGACGCTTTATTCCAGAGAGCATACCTGTAGAAATTCCCAATTCCTCTTTCAAACTTTGTTGAAGAAATCGGATATCTCGCTCCAGAAAAAGTAAGTATGTATTCTTCATCTTCTCATTCCTCTTCTCGCCCTGATAATTCTGGTTTGGTTTCGGGTTCTGGCCGCCCAGATTCCGATGTGAAGGATTATATATGCCACAACCGCCTAGGTAAATCTATAGGACTTAGTTCTGTGGTTCCGCGGTGTCATCGGTATGGGATGGCCTCGGGATTGGTGCGGCGAGATCAACTTTAACGATAGAGGAGCTCTTGGAGATCGGAGAAATACCACATTCCGTAGGATGCATGGTGGTGTCTGCAGAAACCCAATGATAGGCGATGGGCCCTCCAGGAGGGTTTATTACCATTTTTGTAGATAGTTTAATAGCTGGGCTTAGGTTTCCTTTTGCCCCTATTTTCCTTAACCTTGACCTCGAATTCTATTAGGTCGGCAGTTGGGCTAGGGCTGGCCTGTTATGGCATAGGCGAGGAGTTTTCTTTTGAAGTCTTGATGCGTTTTTTTAGCATCAAGTCTATAGGAGGGGTGTATTATCTGTCACCTCGCCTGAAGTTTAAGATAGCGTCCCCCTCGAAGGTATCCCACTGCCAAAATAGATATTTCTTTCTCTGGTGAGGGTACCCGAGGTATGAGTGAGACCTCGATGCGATGAAGGATGTGAAAATCAATCCCGGGCCCCATGGAGAAGATGTTGAGCGATATGGGTGAGATCTTATCGATTAATTATCTGAGGATGATTTGTACAATCTTTGGACCGAGTGTTTATAGGTCGAGCGCAAGATGTGGAGTCGATTTGAAGTGAGGCAACCTTCTTATCTTTATCCTTCCCCCGTCTGATTTCGTTGTGCTAACGAAATTCTTATTCTGTATGCAGTGAAGATTGACCCTAGCAGAGAAGTCAAGATAGCGGGCTCGACGCGCCCTGCACCATCTGATCGAAGGGAGCCCGCGAGGAAGAAGGCGAGGCGAGGCGAGTCCACCCAGCAGCCCGTGGTGGTGGACATACGAGGACTTCTTCGCCCGGCCTCAGCGACCTCGAGCCCGACGATGGAGATCGAGGTTCATGGCCAGTCCTTGCCCGAGGTGCCGGCTTCCAGCACTCCTCTATCCTTCCCAAAGGTATAAGTCGCTACTCTTCTCCTTTGTAATTTTGTCGTTACGCGTTGCTAATTGTTCTATATTCAGGATGCGGCCTCGATGGCAGGTGAGATGCACCGCATGGCCGGTTTTGTTGTTGAGAGTGCCTCGCAATACGAGGCCATGGAGAAAGCGGCCGCCTGAAGCTCGAGGGCATTCTTGAATCCGCTACTGACGCAGCTGCCGGGCGGGCCGAGATGCAAGGCGGATGCCGAAGTTGCAAAGGCGGCTGCTGAGAGCGCCCTAAAAAAGAAGGACTGGCCTTACGGGTGGCCCGTGCCGAAGTGGAGAGCGCTCAGGAGGAGGCTGCCGAGGCGGAGAAGAAGCGGCAGCAGACAAGTGCTTTGTTGGCGTGGCAAGGAGCTATGCCGAGGGCCTTCGCCCGGCGAAGCTTATTAGTCGAAAGCTTTTCCTCCTTCATCTCCGACCGGGCGGCTGTAATGAGGCCGCAGGTGATATCTGCCCACCTGGAGAAATTGGCGGCCGAGAGACCCGATTTTGACAAGGCCCAGCACGGTTGGGTTGAGGTCGCACCTCGGGAGGTATGCATGAATTATGCTCGCATAATCGCCGGGCGACCTCCTTCCCGTGGTGGATGCTGGCATCTCGCCGCCTCGCCGACGGCGGAGGTCGTGACTCGATCAAGGAAGATGAAGACGTGGAGCTTGAGCATTCCTTGCCGAGGTGAGAGCCAAACCGAGGAGGCGGGACCGAGCTCGGACGTCCTTCCGGAGATCGGCGGCTCTTGGAGAGGAAGCGGAGGTGGTGCAAGCAGAGGTCGGTGAGTCCGGCAATGAGCACGAGGTCGGTGGACCTAATGTAATAGGCTGATTTGCCGGGGTAGATAGGACCCTGTGTTGTACAAACTCTTATTTTGAATAATAGACATCTTCTTAAAATGCCTTTTGTCTTGTTTATTTCTAGCATTCCACATCTCAATACTTGGACTCGATCATGAGTTACTAACAAAGTTGAAAGAAGTCCGAGGTGTTCGGTCGAGAAGGATGAAGAGGTGACGTCTTTGGAGAGTCGGTCCGCGGTGACTCGTGTTCCGCCAAGATGGATGTCATTTCGGCATCACCGAACCCAAGCGAAGTTGCATGAGGTCGATCAAGTGGTCCGCCTCCCGACCGAGAATGAGGCGTTAAAGTTAAGGATTACACAACTCAAGTCCGGGGCGATTTATCTCGCCGATGTGATCCAAGGACGATCGATGTAATGCGAGAGCAGCCGGCGACGGCAGAGAGAGCTGGCTCGGATCTCTAAGAGCATGCAGTATGAGAAGGTAATCCACGGATGGTGGAACTACCATATCTGAAGCCGACGATCGAGTTTGAGCTTGTTGGCGGATGGCATGGTGCCGAGGGATGAGGAGGGCCAAATAGCAAGAAGTTTAAAGGCGCCTCGATTCTATCACGAAATACATGCGGATATACGAGATCGATTCAGAAGCGACGATGCCCCCGATCCGCGGCGAGTCTACGGTGGCTGGCGATCCAATAATTGAAGAGCACGAAGAGGCGGCTACTGATCACGCCGAAGTGCTCCGTCTAATGGGTCCACACGAAAGGGGCGCTTAGAGGACAGCACTCGCGGCGGTGGGGCGAGGCGCGGCGAGGCGGCAGTCGGCGTGGAAGGTGACGGTTCGGGGACGGGCGTGGTCTTGGCCGTCGAGCTCGCAGGTCGAGTGTGGCCTCGGGTATAGGATCGCATCCATGGGCGGAACCCGCCCGTCTCGGGTCGATCGCACTCGAGCGGCCGAGGTGGTGCCGTCCTCATTGATTGGGTGGAGGGCACCGAGTTCATTCAGGTATTCATCGCCGACCGGAGATTTTGTTGATTACCTCGACGGTGAGTCCCGTGCTGAGCCCGGAAGCCCGAATGAGTTTGTATATAGCGTAGAACTTTGTATGTAGATATAAATGTATTTAGACTCGTTTCAAGTGTACTTTTCCTCTCGAGAGGTATAAACATAGCTAGGACTTCGTTTTGGTCGTAAATATATTTATCTTGTATCTGTATGTATATTTTCCCAAATAAAGGGCATAATTTGATGAGATCCGATCCGGATGTCTTTTACATGTAGATTTTTTTTCAACTTAATGAGTAATCTGTATGCGTGCATGTAGACTTTCAAACTAATGAGTAGTCTGTATGCGTTGCACTGAGACGTTCAATTCAATGAGTAATCTACGAGTGCGGCACGCGCTTAGTGAGCACCCTACTTAGTGGGTTTTTCATCTTCGTGAGGGCGTCCCCTCGTGAAGGTTAAATGCGGTATATCCAAATAGATGTTCGCATATGAATAAAAATGAGGCGAAATGAAATACTCATTAGAAAAATAAATATTTTATTCAACAAGTATATGACATCGCACTTCGGCAAAGCAAGTAAGGAGGCTGATCTGAAATCGAAACTATGTAAAGTACCTCCTTAAATGAGAGATATGCCAGGTTCGGGGGATAAGTGCACCGGATAAGTGAGATAGCTTGTAGGCCCCCTTGCCGAGGTCCTCGTGAACGCGGTATGGGCCTTCCCATGTCGGATCCAATTTGTTAAGTCGTTCGCTCTGCTTGGCTTCATTATTTCAGAGGACGAAGTCGCCTACTTGCGGTCGGAGGCTTTGACCCTTTATTGTAATATCGCGCGACCGGCCCCTGTACTTAGCTTCGTTTATGAAGGCGAGTTCACGTTTCTCTCGAGGGCATCATGGTTGGCCCGCAGGTCGCCCTCGTTCCCATCCGGGTCAAAGTGAAGAGTGCGTGGGCTTGGTGCGTCGATTTGGTGGTATGACGGCCCCGGCCCATAGACCGCCGAAAGGCGTTTCTCCGCAAAGTCCGAGGTGTCGCTCAGGACCGAGAGGACTTGGGGAGGTTTTCAGCCCAATCGCCTTTAGCTCGGTTCAGCCTCTTCTTTAATCCTTGATAATCGTGCGGTTCGTCACCTCGATCGACCATTCGCGGGTGTGCAACCGAGGTGAAGCGTTGATCGATCCGGAGCTCTTCGTACCACTCCTTGAAATTTTGTCGATTTAAGCGGGTGCCGTTGTGCGAGACCGAGAATGTGCGGTATGCGAAGCGGCAGACTATATTCTTCCACACGGTGTCCGATCCTTTTGCTCGTGAGGTTGAAAGTGGCTCGCCTTGACCCATTTTGTGAAGTAGTCATGGCTACGACTAAATATCGAAGCGACACGGTGCTCGGTCGAACGGACCAACGATGTCGATCCCCATTGCATGAAAGGCCATGGCCTCTGCAGTGCTCGGATCGATGCAGGGTAGCTTTTTGACCGTGGGTGAAGTCGCACCGGACACTTTTGACGAGCTCGGCGAATCTTGAATAAGGGTGGGCGATAATATCCCGACCTCAACGCCTTCTTTGAAAGAGCCGTGACCGATGTGGCTTCCGCAAGATCCTCGTGAATCTCGTTAAGCACGTAGTCGGCTTCTTCCGCCCAAGGCACCTCGGGAGGGGTTGAAGGTAAGACTTCGGTAGAGAGAGACCTCATACATGAGATACTTCTAGGATTTCACCATCATCTTTTTGGCCTCGAGCCGATCCTGAGGTAGTGTGCCAACTTCCAGGTATGCTTTTAGGCGCCATCGGTTTGGCTCGGCCTCTGAGATAACGCTGACGTGGGGCGCCTCAATGCTTCTTGAATGAACTTCCTCCACCGTGATTTGCCGATGACGAAGCCAATTTACTAAGGATGTCATTTCGGCTGTTTTCCTCGTGGGATTTGATTAATCTTGAAGTACACCGAATGAGGCCAAGATCTCTTTGCTTCTCTAGGTATTGCTTCATTCGATCCTCCTTGGCCTCGATGTGCCTAAGACACCGTTTACTATGACACAGGAATCTCCAAATATCTGGACTTTGTCCACTTTCAATTCCTTTGCAGGCGGAGTCACGAGATCGGTGCCGTACTCCACGTTATTGGTGGTGGGAAGGTAAACCGAGCGCGACGTCACTTCTTGCTTATCGGGCCGAGGAGGAGGATGCCCGCTCCGCTGCCCGTCTTGTATGAAGCTTCGCCCACATACATCGCCAACAACCAGCGGGTGATGCAAGGACAGTTCCTCCGCCGTGAGGCGGGAGGGATCTCGGTAGAGAGCGACCTCGGTGAATTTGACCTCCACCGGGAAACTGCAAGGGCTTGCCTTTTATGGCGGCACGGGAGTATGAGATGTCGTGCTCGCCGAGCTCGATGCTCACTTAGCTATACATCCAGATGACTCGGTTTGATAAGACATCTTAAAGGTAAGTCCGTTAGTACCGGACGGAATGAGCTTGAAAGTAAGGCCGGGCGTCGCTTGGCGCTCACCGGTGCGAGCTACCTTCTCGAGGTTGGTGTACCTCGTCTACGGTCCTTTGAGAGCCCTGATGAAATAGATGAGGGTTGCCGTCCATCTCATCTCGCACCCGATCTGACCGATTGCCTCATCCGAGGCGCCGACAACGATAGAGTTTCACCTTGATTTGGGCGGATAAAGTCGGCGGTCGGCGGTATTCCTTCACCGTGAAGGCGACCGGTGTTCTTCCCGCCGGTGAAACTGGAGCTCTCCTTGGGATCTTGAAGAAGGGAAGCTTCTACGGCGGCTCGAGGCAATCTCTTGAGGCGGCTAGGCACCGGTGAGTTAGTGGATCTCACGGATGGTTCTCGCACCGCATGTCGAGCACCTTGCCTTCACCTTGGTGGGATTGGCCTTGAGGCCTCTTGAAACCCCAGCATCCCAAGAACTTGCGGTCTTCACCATAAATGTGCCTTACTGGGATTAAGCTTGAGGTTGGCCGACTGAGGCGAAGAATAGTTTCGAGGTCGACGGCGCGGTTCTCGCCTTTTTGCTTTTGACTACTATATCGCCGATGTAGACCTCAACAATTTCCCTATGTGATCTTTGAAGATCGCGTCCACCATCCTTTGGTAGGTAGCTCCAGTTTTCGGACCGAAGGCATCTTCCAGAAGCAAAGACACCAAGTCGATGATGACGTTGTTTTGGGCGTCCTCCGGCTCATCGGGACTTGGTGATATCCCTTGTATAAATCAGAGGCCAAGATCTCATGCCCCACCAATGCCTCCACCTTCTTGTCAATGTCGGGAGGGTAATGATCCTTTAGGCGGTGTTTATTGAGGTCGGTATAGTCGACACACACGCGTCATCCCTCGGCTTTCGCCAAGACCGCAACGGGATTAGCCATCCAGGTTGGGTATTTAACCTCGTCTGATTTTAGCCTCCACGGGTTGGGTTACCTCGTCTCTTATGACCGGCTGCGTTCCGGCAAAACTTCTCTTCTTACGCCGAACCGGTTTAGTAGCCGGATCGATGTTGAGACGATGAGTTATGAGCTGGGCGAGACCCCGGTCATATCGAATGGAGACCATGCAAATACATCTCTATATTCCCTTAGAAGTCGATGACTGTTGGCGAATATCGATGAACTGGTGCCAACCTTGACAACTTTTGAAGGGTCGTCGTCAGATAGTGAAGATTCTCATCAGTCATCCCGAGGTTGCAACCCGGAGGGTTACGTAATTGCTAGGCACGAGGTGAGCCGCATCTTGGGTTGAGACTCGTAGGCATTCTTTAGGCGCCGTTTGGTCACCCCGAATGCTTAACACTCCCACCGGGTGGGTATCTTAATGGTGGTGATACACGGAGCAGACGGCCCCGTTGCATCTGACTAATCTCTTCCCGTGATAATGTTGTATGGAGAGGGAGCTCGGACCGGGAAAAATTGAATGGCTTTGGTAACAGGCACGGGAGCCGTCTTACAGAAGGAAGGTAATGACACCTTCGGGTTGAACCGCCTCTTGAGTAAAGCTCATAATGGGAAGGTGCGGGGTGTACTAATTCCTCCAACATCGAGTTTATCCGGCAGCTACGGAATATGATGCTAACGGAGGCTCCGATGTCAATGTAGACCCGATGTACATTCTTGTTGCCTACCACGGCTTGTATAGTAATGGCGCCCTGGTGAGACATGATCTTGGAGTCTTGGGTCGTCTTTGGAGAACACGATGTTCTCTCCATCCAAGTCGCTTGTTTTTCGGCTCCTCGGGGTCGGCCTCGAGCCTCATTTCTAAGTGACGACCTCGTCGTACCCGGCAGATCGGTTATAGCATAGACTGCTCCATTGCATTGGGACCTTCGTCCCGTCATCTTCGTGTCGGGGCTGCCGTTGAGGTCGGTCCGCATAATTGTTACCACCTCCATTTTCCCTCTGCGCTTTTTATTACCGGCCCGAGTCGGCCGATGTACTTCTTCGGCCCTTCCTTGACGAGCTCGTCAACTGTGAGCTCGAGGACTTGCAATCTTTTGTATCGTGACCGTACCCACGGTGGTAGTCACAATACTTTCTGTTGACTTTTTTCGATCCTCCTTTCATAGGAGGAGGTTTTGAAAGAGCTCAGTGAAGCTCAAATATTTCATACTGGATTTGAATAGAGGCGCTCGCTATTACGAGGTTTGGCGAGGTCCCACCTTGATTCTCACTGGGCCCTTTTGATTCTTTCGAACGCACTTCGGCGTTCAAGACCGGCCCCGATCCTCGGCTTCCTTCTTCGATCCGTTGCTCATCCCGGATCTCTCTTCTTCCCGGTCGACTCATCCCTTGACAAAGTTGTCGACCAGGTCCAAAGGCGACTAGCGTCTTCGGTGTCATTGGTGATCTCTTTATTCGAGCACCGGTCGGATCCCGTTCTTGAATGCGTTGATGATGTAGAGATCGTTACTCTCATCTATTTTAAGGATTCCATGATGAATCTTGAGCAAAATTGACATCGTCTCGCCCCACCCTTGGCGGATTTATGCGATCGGATGAAGGTTGTTGAGGCGGCATCTTTGAAAACGCCATTTGAACCGATCCATGAGGTCTTTGAAGCAATGGATGCTCGCTACAGCGAGCGAGTGAACAACGTCGGCGTTGGAGATCAGCACCCGGGAAGACCTTACATATGGAAATCTTCCATCCCTTGGTTTGCCATGTTGGTGGTATAGGCAAATAGGAAGTCGGGAAGGATCTCCAAGGCCATCGTATGCAGCGATATTGAACCCGGTATCGTGGTGGTGTATCCGTAATCTCCCGAAAAAGGAGATAATTCATCCATGTCGGTCGAATCCGGGGAGCTCGTTACCATCCCTCTCCGGAGGAGTGGGAGATCGATAGCGGCGTCTGTCGTCTCTTCGAGGGGGAGTTCGACTTCGTCTTTCCTCCCTTCTTTCCCGCCCATTCACATGGGTATCACGTCGAGGTGGAGAACGGCTCCGCGGAGGATACGAGGGCGAATGAACCCGGGTATTGGGGCGGTCATTGTGCCGCGGTGAACGTTGATTGTTTCGAAGAGGTGAACGACCTCGGTTGCCTGTAATCACCACTTCGGGCACTCTTGAGGGGCCCGCTCCGTTTGTCCTCTGGTTGAGGAAACTCTGGAATTGATTGAAGTTGGCATTGAGGAATTCGGACACTGCTCGAGCGAGGACCTCGTGGGAGCGATGAACCTCCTGTTCACCGGTACTGAGGTCGGCATCTTCCTCCTCGTTGGGCGACCATCTTGAGGGTGTATGGAAGCATTCTCCATGTAGCCCTCGGTGTATGATCATTGGTAGCATCCGCGATCCTCTTTCCCTGGCGTTGTGTGACTACGATCGCCCCTCTGACGGTTGTTATCGACATCGCGGTTTGTACTTGCGTTTGCGTGTCCTTGCCATGAAATTGTAGAAAACACAGCTTTTTGTTCGAAAAAGAAAAAGAGTTTTCCCACAGACGGCGCCAATGATAAATCTGTCTACGTTGGTATGAAAGATTTAAAGAAAGCAGTAAAGAACACAGGAGTTTTAACGTGGTTCGATCAAGAGAAAGATCTACGTCCACGGAGGTGATGGTCCTCAAGATGTTCACTATAATTGCATTACAATGAGTATCTCAAAGAGCTCTAGTATTGAGAATTTGCTAACCCTTTTACCTTCAATCTAACTCCTATTTATACATGAGCGTAAACCGCAGAACGAATCCCTTGATTGGCGGGCTCACGATCCTCCTATAACCGACCATGATCTTCACCATAATTGACCATGATTACCACAGTTACCCCATTATCTTCGCCCTCGATTTCCCTTTAATTAGGGTTTGGAGGCTGTAATTCGGGCGTAACCGAGTAGGGCAACATTAGGTCAGGCCTAGCTCTTTTGGGCCTGCTAGTGGGCCTGAGAGGTTGGGCCATATCCTATAACCGTGTAACCCCTAAAATACTACTCCTAGTATTAGTCGCCCTCCAGTCCGGGTAGTCCGGGGTGGGGTCGTGACACAGAAAGTATTGTTGGGTTGGTAGCGGTAATTCTCCTAATCCGCGAGGGCGATAAGATTTTGTCCTTTTGCCCTTCTCATTTCTTTCTGGTACCATTGATGGCACAGGATGTGGGGCGGCGTTTGGAACATCAGGGTACAACCATTCCTTTATGCCGTGTGGTGTAACTTGCCGAGGTCCGGGACAAGTATTCGTAGGTGTCGTTCCATACGCATTATATGTATACTTGAGCCTGTTGACAAATCCTGGTAAGTCTGTCCACGCTTTGGAATTTTTATCATGGAGAAAATATTCTCTTGATACTTCTTTTGCAAAAATTCTGCCAATCTGTTGGCAAATGACAGATGCGTCGTTGGGTACCATCCTCATTTGACACTCTATAGTTACGAGTATCCATCCAGAGGTGCAAAAATTTCTTCAAAACTGTTCTAAATTCATTCCTAGTTCATATTAAAAGAGCCGATACGCTCGTGTGAGTTATAAACTTGTAGGCCTTGGGGTTAACTCTTACCCGTTAAACTCTCTTTGATATTTTTAGATAAATCCGACTTAATTTAAGCAATGGAGGATTTCTAAACAAGAAGGATCTCTTAATGAATTATACACCTTAAGGCGTATATAACTGTGGACTACTTGTGACACGACTCATGACACTTATCTTAATACTCATTTTCGCTTTACATCTTTAGTGGTATGTTGCTTTAAAGATATTCGCATAGGCGAGCGATTGGGTCTTGATATTCGTAGTGTGAAACCTCTAACGGAAAGGCTAGGCCCCGGTCACTAATCACATGAATGACGACCATTTCTCAAACTTCTTGTCTAAAATTATATCTACTTCCACCTAAATATAATGATCCAAATCATTGGATAGCACTTTAGGCGATTCAAACTTCAATTACGAGCTTGAGCAACACTTGCGATGGTCAAAATTCTCGTATAGGTAAGGGATTTTCATTTTCTTGATTCGCTTACCACGAGTTGGGTTCTATCGCTTCTACGCATACTTGTGCGATGTTAAAACGAAGCACCTAAATTGAACAAAATCTTATGGGTATTCGAGAAATTTTCCTCATACCTATTCTCGCTTTTCGTTCTGTTTGTTCATTTTCGATGTGAGGTATAGGCTTATTCAAGTAAACATCTATTTCATATGTCCTTGTCCTTTCCATTGGGACATCATGTTCCTTGCTATGGCATACATTGCCTCATTCACTTTATACTTCTCGGTATTAGTATCGTTATGCTTTTACTAATAGCATTAAGTGGTTAGTTTACATCAACTTATCCTTTGATATTGATATATTTCAATAACTAAGTCTCATCTTAGAGATCGTCATGTTTTATCACTATCATTCATTCCTAATCTAGTATGAATGATTTAATTCCCCTTTTCACTTTATCGATCTTAGGAATATATTTCTCATACATCCTTAATTTAAACTCCTTTCTAGAGAAATCCTTGTACTGACATTTAGTGCCATCATTTGTAATATCCCTTTTTGGATATCGTCATTTCTTCTTAATCTTTTATTAATTCATCATGCGATTTCGCATAAGATAAAATTCTTTGTCCTTTGGGGATGTATTATATTTTGCCTTGACGTCAAATATCTTTACCATTTTCTCGACATTCAATGATTTCTTCATTTCCATGTCGGAGATACTTAATACCTCACTTTATCGATCGTCATAAAAATATGGGGTAAGATTTACAATTAGGTCCACCTTAAGATCCTTCCGTTTGAATCTTTCCTATGTTCTCTTGGATGTATTTCCTTTGCAAGATCTATAGAAACTATCTTGCTTGTTAACTATTAAGTTACGAGACAAGCGTTTTGTGTCATTATAACTTAGGTATTAAGATTCATTTCAAAATAATGAATGCATTTCTTAATCCGTTTTTTACTTCCAAGGAATTACCTTACTTATCAAGTCATAACATCTCGAAGCTTATATCATATCATGAACTATCTAATTGTATAGCTCATAATTTCTTCCGCTATTTTGACTTTTGTCCATTTTCTTGAGCATGGTATCTGAAAGTAATCTTACTTCCGTTATACTTGGTTCCCACTTTCGGGACTAGAACCGTTATCATTGTCATATGGCTTGGTAGGGTAGTACGTTCGTACCATAATTTAAATTCTAAGCATCTTATTGCCATGTCTTGACTTTGGAATATTTCCTCCATACTTGATTTACATGCTAGGGATATCCTAGCTATTCACACATCTCAAAGATTATGATCTCTAAATCTTATTATCATTCGTCCAACCGAGTTTCAGCTTATTTGGAATCGATTATGCTCGATCATAATCTCATTGATTGAGGTGTAAGGCGAAAGATCTATTTTCTGGTATGCTATCACTTCTTTATATATATATATTCTTTGAGAAGAATATCTTGTATGCATCTTCATTCTTTTTAAACATGTCCAACCTACTAACGAGGTTTCAAAGACATCCAACTATCTTAAAGATAAGTTGTAATCGCTCTCGTCATGACATAATAAGGAAAATTCATATCCTACAGGTATCATATACTTTTCTTTACTTTTGCTCTTTGCATTCAATGCTAAAGAGTATCTTATTCATAACTTTGTTATCATAATAGTTGTATGATGGTATAACTTCTTTGTTATCATTCTTTGTTAAGCCCGTGGTCATCACATCCGTGTATATCATAGGAAAATAAATATCTCATCTCATCGAGATTTTCTTTACATCATAATTTCTTGATGTCTATCACTTTCTTGATGCGAAACTTTTAGGTGATTGTGATAAGTCAACCTATTCCATGCCCGACATTTATCGCTTTACTAATTAGTACTTAGGTGACGGTGGTAAGTCAACATTTATCATACTTGATGGTTTCAAGAATCGAGGAGAAATTATCACGATTACCTACAAAGGTACTATCTCGTCCATCAAGATAACATCTTTCAATGATTGAATCGATATGTTCCTTGGATGAATAAATGGGGCTCTAGGGTCGAAGACCGAATAGCGATTCTTGAGATTTCTTTGGTCATATGGGTTGGCGGACCGTCACAATTATATTCTCGACACAAGGTTTGGGTTCAAAAGGACACTTTATAAATTTTGGGTTTGAAAATTTTCTTGAGAAAAAGTGAGAAACTCGAATGAATTCTCAATTGGAACTAGGTCATAGAGTTAAACTCAATGACGAGTAAAGTAACGAATAGAATTTTGAAAACTCATATACCCGTAATAGGTTATCAATAAAGGTTCTCATGTGTGTCGTGGCTCCACCGGTATTCTTCGAAATCTTACTTTCTTTATAAAATTCTAAGGTGCAGATCATACTACCACGTTCTTACTCTACATGATCATAGATCTAACTTCAACTGATTCTCGTGAATTCGGAGTAGGAATCCGAATTTGGTCCTTCATAAGAAATGAATTTCAGTGCATTAAGGACATGTAGGCGAAAACCATACGTAAATCGGAGTTCACACGATCGAGAACTAGTCATAACAAAATCAGCATGCGGTGCAGCAAAATTTACGCGTTCGCGCCGAGGTCATAAGCGATGCCGGCGCCAAGGTCGTACATGCCGTTACCGATCTTTGAGGTAGTGCAGTCTGCCGACACCGAGGTCGTACAGGCTACCAAAGTCCACATGTCAAATTCGATGTTATAAATTCCCGAAGTCAAAGTCGGCGATCGACGGGCGAGGTCGAACAATTTCGTATAGATCTTTTGCTTTTCTACACTCAAGATGGAATGAAATTCTCAAATCCATCGTTACTCTTGTTCTTGTAATTGAAGGGAGTTCTTGCTTCTATGTTCTTTCGTAAAAAGGGATCATGCGTCTTATAAAGTCTACGTTCTGTTGAACTAGCATGCTCATCATCATAATCAACTTTGAGATTGAAGTAAAACTTCGAATATTCCTACGTAGCTCATTTATACGCACGTATTTCGTTGAATTTAAAGAATTGACATATCATATTGACAATTCAATGTCCAATCTCAATCATCTTAAACATGAATAATCATAACTTTGTTCATAATAATGAACCCTTATTAAATTCCAGGAATTCAAACATTTCATCTTTGGCATATCGTGCCAAAACTTTCTCACATCATTGTCATCATCTTTTTATATCTTCCTTCTTTTCATAACTTTCTTGACAAATCATTTGTCATAACATTCATTCTCAACCTTCTCATAGCTTTCATTTCACTTGATAAAATTTTGTTTCACTTTCAAACTTTTCGTTTTCTACTCGAGAAAATAATTTCATAAATATTCATCCGCCAGCTAATTTTCAAAACTTTGGAAAAGAGTCATTTACCTTATTTCGGTTGAGCTTGATGTGATGGAGTGTTGAGCATTGTCGGTGATCTCTAAAAGTCTAATGACTCAATCTAGACTTAATCTTAAAGGAGATTTTGGGTTCAAGAGCGAACCGCCTCGATACCACTCTGTCGCGACCCCAAATCCTAAGTACGGATTAACGAGGGACTATAACTCTAAACATGGATAATTATAAAGGAGATTCTTTTAACAATAAAAGCGTAAAACATATGTCAGTATATTCTTGGACTTTAGTACATAAATTTAGGTTCTCGCAATGGAAGACATGTGATAAGTACATATGACGATGTACTATCAAGGTATAAACTTTTAATGACAATAATCATATTGCTCAACACCGCTCCATCCATCATCTCGCTCAACTTGCACATTTAAAACAAACATGCGGTGAGTACAAGAATGCACTCGGTGGACTCATGCGAAAATATTTTATCATTTGAAGATTACATCGCCACATCATGGTAAGACACAAGGGTTTTAGTTGAAATGCCTTGTGCTTACTAAAATCATTTTCATCATTTCTCAAGAATCGCTGGCCGGGCATTTTTCGGTGTGTATGATCCGTATCCCTTATCATCATTTCATCATATCATCATAGTCGAAAGTCGTGAGGAGGCCTCCTCTACGACCCGTGACCGCCCGTGGTGTCCTTACAACACAGTCACCTTAGGTGTACGTTAATCTGGCGGTATAAGTCTTAGGCATAGGATCCGATATCGATTTTCATTCATAAGTTGGGGCGACCCAACACATTCATATCATTCATATCATTCATTTCGGATAGGATACATACACAAAACATCAACATTCTTGGCGTGTAATCATGTAAACATTTTATCAGCCGGTTGAAATAAGTATCGTAAATAAATATTTCAAAAGCATTTTATTTTTGAGTGAGTATGCGCCCACCGGACTATTGTTCGTCTTAAACTTGATTATTCGTCAACGTCCGGCGATCGGCGTCCGCGTCCATACCTTTACGTAAAAGCGATGTTTTGATGCGCCGTTCACGTTTCTCGAGACTCTCAAAGTCGAGAATAAACTTCGATATTCTATATCGATATAAACCGAATTCCTTAATGAATTTGATACGCTTTTCAATTACGTATTTCAATTGAATAGTTCTCGTTCTTGAGACACGTTCAACCGTATCGCTTTAACCTTCCGGTTTAAGCGTTCGGCGATTTATCGTTTCTCGATATAAGGATTTCAATTATGAAATCTTTTCTTACTAATGAGGTTTCTTACCTAATTAGTACGCCTTACAGCGCATTAGCGTATTTATCGAACGATATTTCAGATGCGTTGACTTTAAAAGTCGACAATTTAGACTTTCAATTGTAATCTCTTACTAATTATGTTATAAATCGATTTCAATCGATTTCTTTTGTAAAGTCCTAATTCTCGATTTGTCACGTAAATCGATGAACTTTATTAATATTTTCTTAAATATTAATCCATTTATCCATAAATCCTTATTATTCATTTATAACGTTATTAAATATAACGTTTCGTTATAAACATAGTGATCTACGTTTATAAAATTTTATAAATCCCAAATATGTCCAAAATAATATTTAGACATATAATATATTATTACTCTTAATTAAAAAGGATTTAAAAATCCTTATAATTCCTTTAATGCTCTCGGTAATTCTAAAAATTACCAAATGATTTTCAAAAATTTTCTAAATTCATATAGCGTATTATTATACACTATGGTTATTAATATGAATTAATATCAACCATATAACATAGGGGAGTTCTACACTTAGTCAAATTTTAAGTGTTTGGAAATCGACAAAGCAACTTAAAATTAACCCAAGTGACGACTTTGACGATTCATAACTCTCGATTGAATACGTGTGGTCGCATAAAGATACATTCGGAAACCTCTAAACATGTACTACAAGTTCTAAGAGGAATTAAATCCAAAAGAGTCGTGGTTCTGGAGATATAGGGTCTCAAAGTGGGCAACTCAAACCGACTTCTATACTTACAAAATTTTCCAGAATTTCCAGTTTTAGCTTAACGACGAGGGGTTTTGCGAGGCTCGTAACTTTTGACTCACAATGCCAAAATGACTGCAGGCTACCAATTTCGAAGCCTTGTAACAAGAACTACATATTTCATGAAGACCATACTGGAAAATATCTGACGCATCGAGAAATAAATAAGCCCAAAGTTGACTAGTTGGAATGGACAACATTCAAGTAGGTGACTTTGGGTCAGTGAAAGGTATACCTATAAGAGTTGTTTTGGTATGAAACTTTCCAGATCACAACTACACATGGTAAGGAACATTTCTTATGAAGAAACCCAAGTCCAAATCGGACTACAAATGGCTTGAACATCTCACTTAAAAGTCATACTCGAACAGCTTATTTAACATAGAAATTTACTAAGGCAGTTTGTCCAAAAGGCTTACTGCAATGCATCAACTTTAAAAATTCACCGAGAGTTCATTATAAGGAATCTAGGAATGCAGCGAATCATATTGAAAAGCCACGTAAGTCTAGTTTAATCCAGAAAAAGCCTCACTCAATGATTCAAAATAGATTGGGAGATAAAAATATTTTACCACAAGCTATCATTCCCGTGACAGTTTTGTGCAGTTAACTTGTAAAATCTGGAATAAATAGTAAACATTTTTAGAAAATTCTGAAAATTTACATGAGTCTTCTATACATGCTATATTATGTTCATGACAAATTTTATAGTTTTAACATTAGCCAAACTCAAAACGAAGGCCACGGACCGTGGGTGATGAACATGGCAATTTCCCAGATTTGTGCAGTGTTTTTGAAAAATATAATTAAAATAGTAAATCAAGTTGGATTGACTTGAAATTTTACATAGGCATACTAGACACATATAAATTCAACATATTAAAATTTCACAATCATCGGACCACTGTAACTTGGTCAAATAAATTTATGAAGTTACTGATTTCGTGAGATAACTTCCAGTTTTGCAGACAAGATTATAGTTCAACATGCAATCACATATATGTGTTCGATACTATTGAATTACCCACCTATACACATGCATGTATGATCTAGCCATGTCCAAGAATCATAGGATGTAGTTACCTCAGCCACGAAATTGGAAGAAGGCGAGAGAGATGGAGGCGGCGGAGCTCATGGCTCGAGGTGCATCAATTGGTATCACAAGAGCTAGGAGCTTGAGTTCTCTCTTACATGGTGGAAATGGGGCTGTTCTTGGAGGAAGGAGAGGAGAGGGGGACGGCTGATTGAGGTGTGGGGTGTGTTGGGGTGGTGTTGGGTGGTGAGAGAGGTATGGGGGGTGTTGGGTGGTAGGCATGGGTGACATTTGTTAATACACTCCCATGCATCTACACTTGTCACACACATGCACAACACTCTCACACTCCCTCTCTACACACACACACATGCACGATTTTTATACATATATATATATATAAATATCAGTATTTAATTGTTTAGTTATGCTATATAATTAATCACATTGCCACTTAATAGATACATGTAATAGTGGGAAGATTAACAACACACTTTGTTATAGCACTTAGGAGCTCTCGGCTCTCACACTTGTAATAGGTCAAATTTTTATTTTCCATGCCATTAATAGACATATATATCATAACATATGGTTTAGATGATAAATAATATCATTGGATAAATTAATGGCATCATTTTATGCGATAAAAATCTAGTTCGAAAATTAGGGTTTTCGAACGTTTGAAAAATTGGCCACTATCAAATCTTGATGATCTAGAATTGATTTAATGCTAAATAATACTGTAATTACATATACTAATCATAGGAAATTAATTCCTACAATTTCTTGATCGATTAAAACGCTTTTCGTTTCATCTCAAAACGTTAACGTTTGTAAACGTTGCAAAACGTTCATTATCGACTCATCTCGAAATGGTCGTCATCACTTTATTACATTATTCCATTAATAATGGAATTTAATTCTAAGCTTAATTGCTTAGAAAATATCATGAATTTTAACTATCGATACGCCGATCGACGTTAAAATAATAACGCCGATATACTTCATATACTTTTATTCCTTAATTCACAATTCTCGTTGAATATAAATAGGATTTCATTCCTTCGTAATTAATCAAGTCATTATTCGATATCATTCGATTGAATATCTCGAAAGCTTTGATTCTGGTTTTTAAATACCGTAATTAGGTATTTAATCATGGGTATTACAATTATTTTGTTGATAAGATATTTGTATAAGATAAGATAGAATATGTATTCAATTTGAACAAGTAACTATAATTCTTGTCTTATAGTAGTTGAAAAGTTTGAAAATTAGTGTGAGCAAATGTGAACATAAAATAAAAGTCATAATGTAAAATGTCGACTATTCAAACGTGACATTATCTTATAATAATATTAAAGTGTATTATCATCAAAATAAAATAAAAATCTTATCCAACCCACTTGAAGGTGCCGTGAACATTTAGGACAAGTTAGTATGTTTCAAACTTTGACCTTTAAATTAAAAATCATTGATTAGGTGTTGAATAATTGAAATATCATCAACTAAAATAAATAAATCATTACTATATCATAGGTACCGTGAACATAAGATGCATGAATGAAATTTTTTCATTTATTACCTAGGATTGACGTGAGATACTTTGAGAAGGAATGAAAAGAATTTTGGTTTTAGCAATTACCATAGTGAACGAAAGTCATGTGATAAGATCCTACATTAAATAATGGCATGATAAGGATTAAAATCTTGTCCTTAGTTAATACAAGTTGGCCGAAATTTTTGACAAATTATGCAAGTGGATTAATTGATATTTTATGTGTAATAATTAAGATACAAGTGGCTTAGCTCTATAAATATAAGACGAGCTCTACTATTTCTCATCTAGACACCCTAGTACCAAAAATTGAGGGAGAAAAATTGAGAGAGTTCATCACTTGTTCACCTCAAATCTTATATCAATAAACGTTGCCGATCAAAATCAACACCGATTAAAAGGTTAGAAATCTTACAAGCTTCATATACATGCTAGAATTTTGAATTTCATCCGTTAGAATTCATGTTGTAAGCTTAGTTCATTTATGAGATTTTGAAAATTATAAGTTATGTGCTAAGATGTTTAGATATCATGTTTATACTATGTTATTAAGCTTATACTACAAAGTTAAGCATGTGATTAAAAGTTATATGTTGACCGAAAATATGAGAGTACTATATGTTGTTGATTATGATTTTTAATTGTTGATTTGAACATGAAATAATGATCTATGGCATCAAATAAGCTTATATGATTTTATGTAGAATTTTGAAAAACTATAGTATATAAATCTATGATTACCGAAAATTTTAGAAAAATAAAATGTTGTGATATAATTCATGTTTAAGTGTTATTATAGCATATTGATAGTGTAGATTCATAATATAGTGTTGTATGAATTTATTGGAGTTGTTAAAAATTTATTTGACCTAAGTCACTTTTTCAAAAATAGGACTATAGTAAAATTTAATGAATAGTTCATAATTAATAAAAATTATGCTATAGCAAGGATACTTAAGGATGATTATGTGTTATGTGAATTAATTAGAATTTTTGGAAGATGTTTACTTACTTAATTAGAGTTTACGAAAACTATGTAGTATTATACTAAGGTGTATAATTTTTCTTTGACCAAAGTAATTACATATTATCAATCCCCTAATAAAATAGAGTGATGTGTGAATTTATAAGAATTTTTGCACAAGTCTAAAATAATTAAGTTATAATGACCGAAAATCATATAGTATAGGTATTAATGTTATAAATTTATTTTATCAAGTATAAATGCATAATATGATCTAAAATGATGTTTTAGACATATTATGATTTTATGGGAATTTTTGGAACAAGAATTGTACATAAAATAACAAAATTACATATGTAATATTAAAAGTCAAATGTTGACTTTACCAAAATTGTTGACTAAAATGTTGACCAAAGTCAAATTGTTGACTAAAAGTCAAAATGTTGACTAAAAACGTTGACCAAGGTCAAATGGCACTAAATCGATAATATGTGATCAATGTAACGTAGACGTTTTGTAAGAATGTAACTGCGTTGAGTAAGTACATTAAAACGCACATTATGTGCTAAAGAGATAGAATATCTCTTATATGATAAGTAATTACATAATCGACATCATTTTAGTTAGGAAGCGTCAAAATAAGTTCGACGTCGGACCTAATTAATTCATAGAGCGTTATAGACTATGTTCTGTCTCTCATCGAAACGTGACCATTGTACTAAAAAGCAGTTCTTACGTTAAGGTGAGGCGATGGTGGCGTTGACTTAGAAAAGAGATCATAAAGGCGTGTACGAGGTGGGCTTTATTCGAAAACCCTTTATTTACTTGCTTTACGCAAATGAAAAGTATTTATTCTGAGATTGCATTGAGAAATGATTATGAGATGATTACCGCCCAAAGTGTTTACGTTTGTGTATGAATCTGTCGAGCCGTTGG
Organism: Salvia rosmarinus; assembly: GCA_036937905.1. Lineage (NCBI taxonomy): Eukaryota > Viridiplantae > Streptophyta > Magnoliopsida > Lamiales > Lamiaceae > Salvia > Salvia rosmarinus. The sequence continues at coordinate 31,730,810 of CM072824.1, read as the reverse complement.
TTCGCTAACCGACTTGATTCTTGGGTGTTCCCAGTGACGAGAAAGAGATCTGATTGTTGGGTCGCTCCCAACCTGGTCGCTCCCAATTTTATAGAATGAATTCGGGTCTGTCTTTAGAGGATGAATTCTGGTCATTCCTACGGAGGTTCAATTCGGGTCTGGCTAGATGCGTAATTCCTAACTAGACGGTGTACACCATAGAAGTGACGTGTGCCGATAGTAACATCTTGCCGGTCACGGATCTAATCGAATCTTGAAATTCGGCTATGTGTTGTGAGCCGTTAGCAACATCTTGACGATCGCGGCGTCTAGAAGCGAGGCTACTTACAACGTGAGATCATTATGAAACGGTTATGTGAAATGTGATATGGATCATACATACGGAGAAAATACTGCTTGAGTAATGTTTTTGAAAATGAAAATGTTTTAGTAAGCCGAGGCATTTTCAATTAAAACCCTGTGTCTTACTCGGAAGGCGGTGTAATTAAAAGTTGATAAAATGTTTTGCAATAAGTCCACCGAGTGCATTATTTGTACTTAGCCCCGCATGTTTGTTTTAAATGTGCGAGTTGAGTCGATCGATGGGATGGAGCGGTGTTGAGCAAGGTCATTTGTTGCCGATAGTAGAACCTTGAATACACATCGTCACACGTGTACTTCACATGTTTTCATTGCTAGATTAGGAAGTCTTATGTATGTTATGTTTTGTCAAACCTCAAACACTGAAGCTCTAGAAATATTCTCAATATATATCACACCATTCGGTGTTCCACGTCATTATTCACTACTTAATCCCGTTTATCGATGAATAGCCTCGCTAATCCGTACTTAGGGTTGGCGGGTTGTTACACGTGCATAAAAATATTTTCATGGATAATAAGCAGTTCATAAAGCATTTAAGAGTTTATATAACTCAAATACATTTTTGAAAATAAAGCTCACCTCGACAGCCAAAGCCTCAAGAATCAATGTTAAATTTAGTCTCGTGAAAGCAACGCTAATCACCTCGTCAACAAAACCTACAAGATAAGCTAATCTTAATAGGTCTCATAAGTTCAACATTAAGTCTAAGGTAACGTAAGACTACTATTTCTTTATTCACGAGCCTGGGTTTTCAAAATTCCAAATTCTCGACTAAGGCACTAACAATACCATTGTTCGACTTTTCTTTTCAAACTTAAATCAATTTATCAAATATACTTTTATTGTAAAAGTATATAAAACTTTAATTTATTTCAAAATAAACTATTTCATGCTCTAAACATATAATCAAGAGTTATTATATATAAAAAAAATCTCCAGGCATGTATATACTTGGCATAATTAACTTTATTATGCTATTATTAAATTAGCTGAACTCAATTTAAAAGTTAATTTAATTAACGAACAAAGCAGACAACTATTAAAGTTTAATCAAAAGAAAAGTGGGTCTGACCAAAGAAAAAAAAACAGCCGAAAAATAGAAGTATTTTGATTCATTAGCCCAACTACATATTCTTTATTAAGGGCCTTTTAAACTAATTAATGGAACTAAATGCAACAAAATAGAAAAGTAGAATAAGTACATTTTTCCTCTCTCTCTCTTCTCATTCCCCACGTATCTCTCTCTCAAACACATTATGATTTATTATTATTTTTTTCTTTCTATTTCCCTCTTCTCTCTATCCATTTCTCACGTCTCTCTCTTCTGTCTCAACACCTCTCCCTCTTTCTCTCTTCGCACCCCTCCCCAAAATTCCCAAATCAGAACCCCCTCTCTCTTCTTCCTTATACCCCCCTTCTCCTCTCACTCTCGGTCTCTCTCTCAACCCAAACACCCCCATTTTCTCTCATATTCTCCCTCTCTCTGTATAAATTCACGCACACACACAATTCACAACACACATCTCCATTCTTCTTCTCCCTCATCCTCTCGACACTCTCTCTCTCTAAGACTCCAAATAAAATTCTTCCCCCTTCTACCGCCGCCTTTCATCTCCGATTTCCGGCTAGCCACCTTGTTCTCATCTCTCTCTCTACCTATTCTCAATCTACTGTAAAATCTCTCTCTCTCTCTCCCTCTCTCCAAACAACAGGAAACCCTATCTCCCTTCTCCCTCCTGCCGCCGTGTCGACCGCATGCAGCCAGCAACAACGGCGGTCGGCCGTCGAGCCCCTTCTCCTCCTGACCTCTCGCCGCCTCTCTCCTTGATTCCTCGATTTTCTCCTTTCTCTCTACTGCCCAAAACTTCTACAGCAAATATTTCACAAGACCCCTCAAAATCACATCTTACTACTCTCTTTCATCGCTAACCGGCACGGGTCGCCGCCGCACGTGTAGCACCGGCGCCGCCGTCTGCCTCCCTTTTTCTTCTCGACCGAACGCCAGCAGCCGGAGCCACCGACGCCGCCGCCCTATCGACACTCCCCACCCTCCCCCTGCAACTAGGCAACAAAATCGACCCCCCCTTCCCTTCATCTCACACACGCACACGCGCACAACAGAGAAAAACACAACATAGAAATCCTTCTAATTGTTTGTATTATCTTATTTTGTTTTCTTTTCATGTTCATTTCTCTACTTTTTATTTACTTTGTTCTGATGACCAAATTTTAAGCTACTTAGCCTATATATAAACATAAATGTATTTGTTTTAGTTTTGGCGTGAATGTGTAGGATGTGATATGTGTGTTCTAATTTCAAGTTTGAAGAGTTCTTGTTTCTGTAATTTCTCACAAGTTGGACGTGTTCTTTTAGTCAAAAGAGTGGCCTGTTTGCAGAAAGTAGATATAATCTTATATCTTCAAACTTTGCAGATATTATCAACGTGAATGAGAGAACTGTGTTGGTACTATTGTGAATGAGAAAACTTTATCTTTCTAAAGTTTGTAGTGTTGGTATTTGAGTCAGAGACGACACCTTTGTAGCTTAAAAGTGTTGGGATTTCGTTGCTTGGGCTCGAAAGACAGGTGCTGAAAGAAAAAAAAAACAGAATATGTAATCAAGTTTCAAGCTTAAAGTGAAGGTAAAAAGAAGAGAATGATCTAAGGAGAATTGAGGAGAGAATTTACCGTTTGGTAATCTGGAGCTGGGGCAAGAATTTTTTGTTAGGGAGTGAAGGCTTTTAAAGAGGTAAAATGACAACGTGGAAGAATAGAAAACCGTAAACTTCTTAAACCTCATTTAGTTAATTAATCATCATTAAGAAAATATCTGACCAATTAATTTATTGGGCTCTGCTGATAATTACTATGTCTCCAACATAAAACATCAACTTCACTTTAAAAGCCCACGGCCCAAAAATTAATAAATCTAGAAAATTGGCCTATGAAATAATTCAAAATTTGTGCCCATTATTAAAAAGGGCCAACTCTTCATTGATTTCTTTGACAAATAAAATTTCTAAGCTTAAAGAAAAATTAAAAATTAATATATCAAAAAGCTTATAATTTTAGCTTCATACAAATTTAGTATCTCAGTGTAGAAATAAATTCACATAGTCATATAATGATATTTAATCTTATATGCAAGCATACAAAATTGAATAAATCAATTTTTTTTAATGAACTTTTTAATCATTTCTTGAAATTAAAACATGTTCTCAAAAATTTTCTCCGGGCGAGAATCGTCTTGAATAAATTCTAAGTTTCAAAATTTCTCGTAAAATTTTATCGAGAAAAACGGGACATTACATCTAGCATGTAGGACAAAATTTATATTTTTTTCATGCTTTAATACATCATCTTATCTCATAATCAATACATATCACTTTCATTCTCATTATTATCAAAAATTAAGGAAATTCATCACCTTATTACACATATATATGTATCGGCTATATCACAATTGGAAGAGAAAAATTCATTTTGTCTTATACTATAAGTCATGAATCATATGTTTTAATATCAAGTTTAATCCAATAATAATACCTTAGAAAAAATATCAATTTGAAAAGTCAAATATTATACACTTTGAATTTTCAACATGTTCACACTTGTTCACACATACACATTTGATATCATTTTCGGTCATTACATAATGTATGAGAAAATTTTATTTACAAAATTAATGTATCATTATCATGTACATCACTTTCATAATCATGCCTCGAATTTTCTATTTTTCTTCACAATTTATTCAACATTTTCGACTTAGGGACAAAATTTCATCCACTTGCACAACATGATAAAACACCTGGCATCTCTTAAAATATCTCATTAACATAATTATTACATAGCATCATCAATTGGATCGAAATTTAATTCATTTCACACTACTAAGTAAAATTTTGGTACTTATACACATAACATGCTACACATTTTATTTTCTTGCAACATATTGCTAATATATAGTTATGTGACATATTATAAGTACTAAATGATAAATTAAATCATAGAAAAAATAATTAAAATTATTCCATGTCACAAACCCTAATTTTGAACACTATTTCAAAATGTCCTCAAATTATTCAATCTTTATTCCTTAATTCTCTAGCATTATTTTAATAAAGGATTATATAAAAATAATGCTCTTATTACATAAAATAATCATAGGAATTTAAATATTGTAATTATCAATCGTTAGACTAAGATTTGAATCGCCTCTAAACGTAGAGCGTTCGAATCGTCTCAAAACGTTAATAATCGAATCATCTCAAGCATTCATAATAAAGTCGTAATCACTTTATTCATTCTTTTCGTTAATAAGGAAATTTAATTCTAAGCTTGACACTTAGAAAATAACGTAAGACTAACTATCGAAATTTAATCGGCGTTAGAATAATACTTTCGAAGGAATAGTATAAACTATATTCCTTAATTCACTAATCATTAATGAATATGATATAAGAATTCTCATATCATGGATAGTGAAATCAATCTCGATAAATTACTATTTGATTATCGAGATGAAACCCTAATTCGATTTTATTATCGTAATTAAGCTTTAAAACTTTGGGATATTACTGAAAGTCGAGGCCGTTGTAATTGGAGATATTACTTTATTCTTTGATAGGACTGTTTTAGTATTAAGAGATGTTCTTTATGTGCCGAAGTTTCGACATAATCTTATTTCTGTTTCTAAACTATTTGTTAATGTATATTCTGCTATTTTTTATAGTGGTGTTTCTATCATGAGAAATGATGAGTTTATTTGTGGTGGCATATTATACAACTCTCTTTATTCTATTTCTACTAAGCATAATACCTATAATTATGTTGCATCTACTATATCCAACCATAAGAAGAGGAAGTTTTCTTCGCAAGAGGACTATACATATCTTTGGCATCTTAGGTTAGGTCACATCAATCTAAATATGATCCAAAGGCGGCTAAGAATGGGCGTTAGGCGAATTCGATTACTCTGTTCCTAGTCTGCGAATCATGTATAGATGGTAAGATGTCGACCGGACCATCAAAGCGAGGGATAGAGCAAAGAGATGTTGGAATTAATTCACTCTTACCTGTGTGGACCAATGTCTACTCAAGCTCGTGGATGGTACGAGTATTTTGTCACTTTCATTGGTGATTACTCGTGGTACATATATGTTTACCTGCTTCATCGCAAGTCTGAATGCTTTGAGAAATTTAAAGATTTTAAGGCGGAAGTGGAGACGAAACTAGGTAAAAGTATCAAGTCATTGCGGTTTGTTCGCGGTGAAGAGTACCTCAGTAACGAGTTCACAGACTACCTGGTATAGTGTGGGATTATGTCACAACTCACTACATCGGGCACGCAGCAGCAAAACAGTGTGTCAGAGCGAAGAAATATGACTCTCTTAGAGATGGTTAGATCAATAATGAGTTATGCAACTTTGTCTATTTCGTTCTGGGGGTATGACTTAATAACAACGACATACTTTCTCAATATAGTACCGTTCAAGTCTGACAAGACCCATTTCAAGTTATGGTTTAGACGTAAGACTAGTTTAAACCATATAAGGATATGAGCGATCCGATATATGTCTTTGAGCAGGCGGTACGACTAGTTGGAGGCTAGATCTGATGCAAGACTGTTTGTGGGATATCATAAAGGAACGAAATGTAGTTATTTCTATAGTCCTAAGGATCAGAAGGTCATTATTAGCACCAACACTAGATTCTTAGAGGAAGACTACATGAAAAACCATAAATCCAAAGTTGAAATCATTCTACAAGAAATCGAAGATATCGTATTCCACCACCAATTCCGCCAAAGGTACAAGATGTCGTGTATAGTAGGAGGATCGACACTAGATACTTTAAGAGATTGAAGTGGTCGAGTATCACTAGGGAGACCGGCTATACAAGTGGCGCATACCCATCAAGTTGTGTAAAAAAAAGGCACCACAAGTTACTACACCCACCATTGCCATTGTGCCAGTAGTGCCTCGTCTTAGTGGGAGGATTGTGCGACAACCCGATGGATATATGTTCGTGGATGAATCTTGGTTTAGTCCCAATAGGAGAATACGCTATAATTGACCCTTGGACATACAATGAGGCGATCAAGACATAGATCTTGGAGAATGGCGCGTCGCTATGGATTGATTGAGTCCATAACCGCTATGAATATATACGAGAAAATACATCTACAAGATGGCAATGAAGTCATAGGTTGTGGGTATACTAGAGGAAGAGATTACGATGGAGAGGTTTCGGCTTTTAAAGCCATGCTTGTGGCGAAAGGGTACACTCAGATCGAGGGGATCGATTCGATGATACTCTTTTACCTTTAGCAATGCTCAAGTCTATCAGATTCTTCTAGCCATAGCAGCTCACTTGAACCTTGAGGTTTTGACAAATGGATGTAAAAATTGATTTCTTAAACGGTTACCTTGAGGAAGGTCTCGACATATATATGCAGCAACCTGAAAGCTATGTGAAGAAAGGTGAGGAGCATCTAGTGTGGAAGTTTAAGAAGTCTATTTATGAACTCAAGCAAGCTTCCCGATCATGGAACTTATGTTTTGACGATGTAGTAAAGACCTATGGTTTTATCCAATTGTCTAGCGAGAGCTGCATGTATCGTTTAGATGTCAAAGGTGACGTGGTATTTCTTGCACTTTTCGTAGATGACATCCTTCTACTTGGCGGCAATGTGAAGCTGTTATCAGATGTAAAGAGTTGATTATCGATCGGTTCGGATCAAAGATTTAGGAGATGCAACTTACATTCTTGGGATCAGGTATCTTTGAAATCGCAAGAAGAAAATATTGAGCTTATCTCAAGTGTCTTACATTGATACTGTTATTACTCGTTTTAGCATACAAACTGCTAAGAAGGGATTACTATCCTTCAGACATGGCGTTTCTTTATCTAAGGAGTAGTCGTCGAAGACTGCAAATGAGATAGAGGAAATGAGACACGTTCCCTACACTTTCGTCGTAGGAAGTCTCATGTATGCAATGTTGTCCACGAGGCCAGATATCTGTTATGCGGTAGATATAGTGACAAGATATCGGTCTAACCCTAGACAAACTCACTAGACTGCGATAAAATATATACTCAAGTACTTGAACATGACTCGAGACTATAGGCTAGTTTACCAGACAGATGGTCTAATGCCTTGGGTTATTCATACTCGGATTTTCAAGTTGACCGTGATGAGAAGAAGTCTACCTCAAGCTATGTATTCACCTTGGGAGGTGGAGCCATATCTTGACGGAATGCAAAGCAGCATTGCATTGCAGACTCTACCATGGAAGCGGAATATGTATCCGCATCAGAGGCTGCTAAGGAGGCGGTATAGCTCAAGAACTACCTCTTAGATCTAAGATACTGACCATCACTTTGACTTGTTATGGGTGATGGTTACATGAGATAACTTATCACAACCTGACTACTTAATCAAGTAATTAGGCCGTGACTTGGGTTAAGAAACAAATCTGGCAAATGTGACCTCAACTTTTTCATCATGAAGTAATCAAACATTTATGGTTCAAAGAAATAGAATGGAATTTGACAAAGATTGATTATAGGTCCTCAATCCATAATAAAGGATCAAATGTAGAAAAACAATGGGTGAGGACAGATAATCACAAAGGAATAACCAATATCAAGAATGTATATTTTCAAGCATGCTTTTACAACATTGAGAACTTATTGACGTTTCAAAGCATGGTTTAACAATGTTTCCAAGACATTACAAACCATGTTCTCAGAATCATGTTGGATCTAACAAAATCATGGTTTAACAAAAACTATTCTGAACTTTCAAGTAAATCCTTGTTCACAGAGACATTTCAATGAATCCATGTTCTCATAAGCAAGTCGGCAACGTAACAACGATGTCGAGACCATAACAACAAAACAATGATCGTCATTAAGATTAGATCGAGTGATTCGGCATAACAAAATATAACAGCAGGTGAATGCCAAAGTTCGCAACGAGAAGTGTGGTTGAGAATTATGTCGATGACATAAAACTCGGGCAACAAAACATGATAACTTCAAACGAATCACATCAACAATTGAGCATTTTCATCATGAGTCAAATATTTAGAAGCTCTTTGCAAAGATTCGATTCCAAAGATCCTCTCAAGCTCAACCTGCACGTTTAGAAATACATGCAGAGCATGAATACAAAAATGCACTCAGTGGGTATGCGCCGAAAACATAAAACTTACCCTTAGGGCTATAGGATTGACTTGCCATAACAATAGCAACACACAGGGGTTTTAGTGAAATAACCTGTGCATGCATCGTAAATAAGCATTTACTTGCTTTCATATTCATAGCATCATAAAAATATGCATATGCATGGTCTATATCGGCCGACAACTTTGTCTTCCCATATCCACGGATTCTTTCTTTGTGTTGAGAAGTATGCCTCCTTCTCAAACACGCTATGACCCGAAGGTCCATACCCGACTTCGGTACATTCTTTCTTTCTTTCATCATTTCTTTCTTTCATTTCTTTCTTTCATTTCCGTGGATAGGTAATGCATCGTGCTCATGCTCATGCTCAAAAACAGGCAAGTCAGTCAACTTTGCAACTTTGCACATAAATACATTTCATATCATTTTGAAAATATATAAAAGCATATCATATTATTTATAGAAAATATTTATATACTCACCTGGCGATAGTCACTCGAGGACTGTACTTTCTGTCTTTCACTTCTTTCTTCTTCTCATTTGGTCTATCAATCCACATAAAGCGGCATATAAGCCTATCAAGAACCAAACAAGAACATAACTTTTATCTTAGTCGTCGATACGACTATATCTTCTCGATATCAAGACACTATGGTCTATAAACACTTGGCTCATTGCATCCGCTAACATCTTACATATAAAAAGACATCACGAAGTCTCATATGTCTAAACGGGCATAGAAAACTCAACAACAAGTTTAAACCATCTAATCTTAGCCAAAAACCTAACAACCCCTTAAGACATAGCTTATATCCGACGTCAAAATCACGTGAGACGCCATCTAACACCAACGAACCTCTATACATACTCAATTATCACCAAATATCAATCAACCATTAAAATCCAAAGATCAAAGCTTTAGCATTGAAAACCCATTTTACCGACAAACTAAAATTTTGCAACTTTTGAATCGTACGCGAAAAAATCCGAATAAATCATTTTAAGCTTTATTCATATCATAGAATCCAAATATGAAGTCAAAATGATCAAATAAAATAAAATTCCAATAATATAAAGGCTATGGTTTTCGCCATTTAGGCTTTTCACATAGTTTTGATTTCAAACGTTTTCTGCTCAAAACATGTTTATATCTATCCCATAACACATCTATGAAGGAAATTCAAGCATATAAACATCATATATTCAAGATCAAAGCCCTCATGATTTTTGAAAATTTACCAAAATTCAAAGAATAACATATGCTCAAAATTTCAACGTTAAACAACTCACCGCGATTAACCTAACATAATATCAAGAATTAATCAAACAACAACATCTTCTTCATCAATCTCAATATGACCGAAAATTAAACATGCCCATAAGTTCATATTTTAAATTTTTCAAACCGAGATATGTTCTAGAGATAGAATTATACCTTAATTCAAGACTGATTGAAAATTCAACAGTTGATTTTGAAAATTTGGAGCTTGAAATTTTAAAATTTTAGTGTGTGTAGTGTGTGAGGCACGAAATTTGGGAGAAAAAATGAAGAAAATGAATAGTAATGTGTATATATATAAGCCACAAATTTTATTTTGTTTTTCATTTTCTTTAATAAGGTAATTATTCACCCATTTTCTAAAGAATTCTCAAGCTTTCTCCATTTTTCTTTTTTCTTTTTCATTTTTATTTTCTTTAATGTTAATGAATAATCATTTTCTAGAAAATTCTCATTCTTTCTTGCTAGAATTTAATACTAACGTTACAAATACATACTATTAATCCATACCGCTCGATTTCAAACTCAATTTCGATAAAATGTTCTCGCTTGAAATTCTCTTTTAAAACTCAAATAACATATTATAAACATAAAAATTTGCTTATAAAAATATTTTTGGCTTCTAAAACCATTTTGGATATTCTACCGACGATTCGGGTTTATACGGCAAAATGTGTAACAAAGAACAAAACGTTGAAATCAAGACTTTGGGTTCAAAACTTCTATAAACACATACTTATCATCTCAAACTCTTGAAATCTAAGTCTTCTTATTCTCGACAAGACCTAAGAATCTTATCTTAGGTTCTATCTCAAATTCTATCGTGAATCTATTGCAAATTCTATCTTCTTGACTCGAAGCTTAACTTAAAAGCTTCTAGCTTAACAACTCTTTCTTAAGGATGCAATGCCCTTCTTATAAACTCTTAATCAGGAGCTAATCTCTGCTACATGAATGCAGGGTATTACATAATCCAAGATTCTCCTCATCTTGGGTGGTGGCAGTGCTTGTATGTCATGCTAGTTACCTGTATCAAGTCACCGTATCCGTTAAGGATGGTGATGTCCCCCTAAGGAGCTCAAAATGTTTATTATACTAAATCCTGCAAATTTAGTTAGTTCAAGTATAATAATAAGGTTGAGTGATACTACTTAAGAATTAAAGAGATTAATTATTTTAAACAATGAGTGCTATAAATAATTAATGGACGACGATATCTTAAATACGGGATTCGTAAGTTTAAGTACAAGCCGACTCAACTTCTATAATAAAGAGGTAAATCAACATTTATTCTCTAGTAGAATGAATAAATGTTTATGAATTAATTTATGTTCTGGACTGAACATAAGATAATTAATTCATTTTAGGCTAATCTTTATTCCTTGTATTTGATTCTTGGGCTGACCCATCAAGACCTGATACTGCAGTAAATTTCGTCCACCCGTAAAGAATCTCATGAAGATTATGTTCTGATTTATGTATTATTTTAATAAATCTCCTATATGTAGATAGATATTATCTGATATTATTAGATATCAAAAGATAATTATTCTAGAAAAGAATTATCTTCATAGATTGAAGATAATTATTATATTTATTAGATATGCAAGAGTTCTATCTCAATAGGATTCTAGGAAAAACATTATAAATAAAAGGTATGAGAAAATCAAATTATCTCATTCCATATTGTGATTTTCGAAAATCACAAGGAGATCATATGAGATAAAATTTACAATATTCTCTATAGATTGTTCTCACTCAGTACTAGATAATAAGCATACGAGAAATAGTTCAGAAAATCAAAACTAGAATCTACAATTGATCTACAGTCCCAGAAATTACAGGTGAACACGAGAAAATCCCTATGTATTGCAATTAATTATGTAGAAACATGCTAGGAATATAATCAATGTATGGTGAATTAAACATCCAAGATAGATCCTCGAAAGCAAAGATAAACTAAGATTTCCCATCAACATATAGTCTCAAATTTTCACTAAAAGTAGATGAAAATAATATAGAAAAGAAAAGAAATCCATCAACTAGCAAAGAACACAAAATTGATTTTCCAAAGAGAAACTAAACATGTGAATTTGTTAGACTCTTGAATATCTCCTCGTTTGTTGAGTTTGAGTTGGTTCATCCCGCCGATGCCCACATGAGACCTTTATACCCAAAATATGTAGACACAACAATAAAGAACTACGATAAGCACCACAATGATCTCGTCGATCCACGCAAACTATTCTCACACGACAAAATATTCAAGACCGTAAATGCTACCCATCTATCTATTTGCCCAAGAATAGAAGCCCAACTGCGCAGCCTCGATGCATTCTCCTCTTCATGTACCCTTTGCCTCCGCCTTCTTCATTTTGATACGTGTTATCATATGAGATGGGGAATGAAAAGTACATTTTATTCAAAGAAAATAGCTCCTATATATACATGTGAATAACCCTAATCCTAATAGATTCTAACCCTAACCTAATAGGATTCTAATATGCATCTACCATATATATAATATTTGCATATATAACACTTCCCTCAGTCGGAGCATAGATGTTAATCATGCCCACTTGTTACAAAGATAATCAATCCTAACACCATTAAGCGACTTAGTAAATAAATCTCCTAGCGATCTTCGCCTTCATATATCCAAGAGAAATCACCCACATGAATCTTCTCTCAAACAGTGACAATCAATCTCAATGTGTTTGGTTCGCTCATGGAAAAGCCGTTAGAAGCAATATGCAGAGCTGACTGATCACACCATAATCGGCGGGCATCGAGACATGTAAGCCCACTTCATTTAGAAACTTATGAATAGAAAAAATCTCACATGCGATTTAACCATTGCTCAGTACTCAGACTACTGCACTCGATAGTGACACCACATTCTGCTTTCTTGCTTTTCCACGAAATTAAATTTCCACCAAAGAACACACAATATCACGAGGTAGATCTTCGATCTTCTTTGATCCTGCCTAACTGCATCGTAAAATCTCTCAATTCTATCATGACCATAATCACCATACACAATCCCACGCCCGGTGCTCCTTTCAAATAATATAGAATTTGCTCAACTCGCTTTCCAATGATCTACAGTTGAGATGACATATACCGCTCACCACACCGATCGAGAATGCAATGTCCGGACGTGTCACCTCAAATAGTTCGCTTCCCAACTAATCTTGATATCTCTCGGATCTTCAAAAGGAACACCATCTTTAGTAAGTCGAGATTAGGAATCATCGAGTGCTACAAGGTTTAGCACCCAAGTTTTCGATCTCGAGAGCAAGTCGAGTACATACTTCCTCCGAGATAAGAAAATCCCTTTCACGCCCTCGTAACTTCAATGCCAAGAAAATACTTAAGTTCTCCCAAATCTTTGGTATTAAATTGAGTTTGCGTAAAAGTTCGCGGAGATGCAATCCCTTTAGTGTCACTACCGGTAATCACAATGTCATCCACATATACAACCAATAGATAAGGCCGCTATCGTAATTCTTGTAGAAAATGTAATCATCGACATGATTGCTTCAAACCAAATGCAGTAGCACCGTCGTGCAAACGCATCAAACCATGCACGGGCTTTGCTTCAAACCATACAATGACTTACGGAGATAGCGGACCTTACGGACTCCCTCGAGCAACAAAACCGAGTGGTTGCTCCATATAGATGGTGTCGGTTAGATCTCCGTGAAGGAAGGCATTCTTCACATCCAACCGATATAAAGGCCAATGATGATCGCCAGGAAATCACAATCCGAATAGAAGCAAGCCTAGCAACAAAGTGAGAACGTCGTAATACCCCGTCTTTTCTAAGCATCCGTTTGCATGGCACATTTTTCGAGAAAGGTCAAAGGTTAACTTTTGTTTCGGTGATGCGACAATCCACGAAACCTCGGCGTTGTGAAGGGTGTCTTATGACTAATTCATAGACACTAAGTATCAGTGTTTTCGACCACCCACGAAGGTTTGGCACTCGGGAAGTTATCGAAAACCGGACTTTTCATGGGTCTTTAAAAGCATATCTTGTTTATAGTCGTTGTGTCCGGTATTTTATTTCGTGTCCATGAGTACCAAGTTTACTAAATTTGAGTCCGTTTGCAAAAGTTGCGTCGCTTTTGCGTTTTCGAAAGTGGTCGCTAAGCATAGCGACTGTGACCCGCTTTTCCTATAAATAGGAGGCTAGGGCCTTCATTTTCAACGCTCATTTCTTCGTCTCTCGTGTTTACGGACGAGCCGAGCAGCTCAGTGCAGCTGGAAGTCACGGAGAGTGGGGATCGAGCCGAGGCTCGGCGGCGGTGCCATTCTGCCGCCGCCGCCACCACCGCCGATCGACCCTCCCCAGCCCCGTTTTCTTTTTGTCCTTTTCTTGTTTTGATTCCGCCTTTAGTAGATCGATAGTATAGAACTCGGGATTCTAGGGACGGGAGGAAAACGGCCGAGGCCGACGACGGCCGAACCGCCGCCGCCAAGGCCGCCACCGTGAGTCGTTGGTCGCCGCTTGGTGGCCGACGGCCACCTGCTACGGTCCTTTAGGTTTTGAGTTCAGGCTATGCATTCCACTAAAGTACCGATTTGCTTTTTCGCTTCGCATGTTCGGATGTTTTCCGTTGCTTCGAGTTTTCTAAAGGAAGACATGCCCCAAGTTATCCATTTTCAACGTAGTTTGTCATTCCATGTTCGTCTTATGCATATTGCTTATGTTTCCATTTTCATGCATCGATTTTGACGGTTTATCCTAGATCCGAGGATGAGCATCGATTTTTAAGCTTCTTCACGCTAAGATTTGAGTCAACTTGCATGCATGCATATTTTGAAAGTACCCTATTATAGGTCTTGATGCCTCGAATATATTTTCCTTCAAGATCGAGTTGATTTGAAAACCGGAGAGTGCCAAATATGGGTTCGAAAGTCGAAAGCCCTAGTTTTGCTACGATCTTCATTCGATCACGATGTTGCTTTGCTTTGTGGGACGTGACCCCAAAAGTTGTTCCGCCTTGTTACTGTGTACCCACCAAGGCGATCGGTGAAGTCATCGGATCCGTAGATATCTCCCGTTGACGTTTTCGTCTGCTCGTGTTGGGTTATATATGCTTATTTTGAAGTTATTTACTCGATATTTCAAAATAAAACATGTGTCTGTGAAATGTTTTGGTGAAGTTATTATTGTTCTACGATCCGAGATGTGGTTCTATTGTGATTGTGCACGGATCTCTATTTGGTGGGTTGATCACCATCTTGAGTATTGATCGAAGGGATAGACCCCAACACGTGGTTATGGTTCGGGGGATGACCCCTAAGTCCACACGAAATGGTAATGAGGTGGTTATGGTTCGACGGATTTGACCATCAAGTCCACACCGAAAGTTAGCCGGCCGGATACGTTCGGGCATGGGTCGATCGGATATATTCCGGCCGAGATATTGTGGTCGGTTGGATGTCACGAATTCGACTATCTAATCGTGTAATTAGGCGTGACTTGGGGTTAAGAAGGAATTTACCACAAATGTGATCAAAATTTCATCAAGAGAAAGATATGAATGGACAAAGGATGATTTTAGGTCCTCAAACCACAAGAAAGAATCGAACAAGAAGGAAGACTACCGAGGACTAATATTCACAATGGAATAACCAATGTCAAGAATAAAACATTTTCAAATATGCTTTAATGACTATAAAATTTTCCAAAGGTTCAAGCATGGTTCGACAATGATTCCAAGACAAAATATTGAATCCAATGAAAATCATTCGAACATTCGGAAAACTTGTTCATAGAACATCGACATGATCACTTTATCATATCGTAACATATAAGCAAGTAGGATCAAAGCTCGATAACGAACGTGGTGAGAATTATGTATGAAGACATAACTCTCTGGCAACAAAATATGTCAATAACAATAGAACAACCTTAATATGAATAAACATTTAGAAGCTCCTTCCGCAAAGATTCGATTCCAAAGATTCTCTCCACCAACCCGCATATTTAGAAATATATGCAAGGCGTAAGTACAAAATGCACTCGGTGGGTATCGCCAAAAACATAAAGATAAACTTTGCCCTTGTGGCTATAAACTCGACTTGCCATAACATGTACTTTCATAATAAATACTTACTTGATTTCATATCATCATAATATCATATGCATATGCATGTATCATGTTTGCATGCAACTTTCTTCTCTCCTTCCCATATCCACGGATTCTTTATGCATGTTGAGAAGTAGGCCCCTTCTCAAACACCTTAATATCACATACCCGAGTTCGACCGAAGGTTCTCAACTACGGTCATACCCGACGTCGGTAAATTCTTTCTTTTCTTTCTTTCTTTCTTTCTTTCCGGTGGATAGGTAGTGCATCATGCTTATGCTCATGCTCAAACATTGGCAAGTCAATCAACTTTTCAAATCAATGCATATCATAAATCATGTCATCTTTCATGCATAATCATATCATATCTTTTGAAAACATTTAAAAGCATAAGCATATTATTATAAAGAAAATACTTATACCCACTGGTGCGGTCACTCGGATTTCTGCACTCACGCCTTCCACTTCTTTCTTCCTTTCTTCTTGGTCCTTCGATCAACATGGATTGGCATAAAAGCCTATCAAGAACCAAACAAGAACACGACTTATCTTAGTCGTCGATGCGACTATATTTTCGATATCAAGACACTATGGTCTATCAACACTTGGTCATTTCATCCTCTAATCTTAAACATCGAATCCATACTTAACGAAGTCTTATATGACTAAGCGAGCATGAAAAACTCGACAACAAGCTTAAACTATCCAATCTTAACCAAAACCCAACGATCCCTTAAGACGTAGCTTATGTCCGACATCAAAATCACCCAAACGTCGCTCAACATCAATGAGCTTCTATGTATGCTCAACTATCATCAAAATATCTTATTAATATATTATTTCTAACAAACTTTCGGTGAGAGTAACGCTTATAAATTGAATAGCCGCTTCAATACCAAATCAATCAAACTTATCCCTAACTCCACCAATCATCACCATATGTCTAAACATACACTAAATAACTTAAAACAAGTTTAAATTAATCCATTTACACCATATTCATGTTATGCCCTTCAACCACCATTTTATGAAATTTCATGAATTTCACAATCTATAATCCAGCTTAATATCAACAAACTCACATTTATACTTATTCATCATCAATGATCATAAATCCATGATTAAATCAAACCACAATCAAGTTCATCATATAATCTATCAACTTTAGCATAAACTTTAATTTTCCAACTTTCATATTTAAATTCCATAAAATCTCATAAATTCATCTTAGGCATTATTTATATCATAGATCTCAAAAATCATATCAAATACATCAAATAAAATCAAGAAATCAAAGATCCTTCAAACCCCTTAATTTTCAAACTTAGGAATCCTACATACATTTATTATTTCAACTCCATAAAGTCTTATAAATTCAACTTAAGCATTATTCATACTCTAGATTTCAAAAATCATACCAATTATATTAAATAAAATCAACAACTCAAAGATCCCCAATTCTCATAATTTTTGAAAATTATGAAATCATGTAGACTTTCAATTTCTTCCCATTTCTTTTATCAAATCATGTTTATTCACACTTAATTACACATATCTAAGCTCAATTTAATCAAATCATAACACATGATTCACATACAAAATTAGGGTTTACAATGCTTACTTTAATCCTCAATTTTCATGAATTTAAAGAATTTAATCCATAGTTTATGTTAATTATGCATCATAAGCATAATTAAATCAATAAACATAACAAAATCAAACAAATCAACCTTAAATCACATCTCAAAATTTTCAAAATCATCATACATAAAAACATCATGTTCATCAATTTAAATCACAAAACTTGGATTAATCAAGGTGTTTACCTTCTTGGAGTGATTTCCTTAATTCTACACTTAAAACATGAATTAAAATTGAAAAGAAAATTTTGTGTGTGTATTGTGTGTATTTCAAAATTATGAGGAAAATGAAGGTGGATGATGATTTAAAATGAACAAAATTTCTAGAAGGTTCATGTATGTATTTTAATTAAATTTTTCATTCATTTTCTTTCTTTTCCTATAAATTTTCGAAAATTTATACCCTTTCTAAACAAATTTGTTAACATTGAAAATTAATATTCTTTAATAGCAAAAACTCTATTTTCTCATTAATATAATGATCCAAAGTAATTAAATCCATTGTTGGATTGCAAACCATAAAAATATAAAATTAATCCTTTCATATACTATTAATCAAATAATTATTCAATTAATTCATGAATTTCGAAAATCATAGAAATAATTTTCTTCTTACTAGATATAAATAAAATAAATTTATTTAAGCCATTTAATAGCTTAAACATCATTTCATTTCATTTTATAAATAAATCTCACATAAACAATAATAATAATACACTTTCTTTAAAACAATTTCTATTTAATGAAATTTCATCCAAATATGTACAATAATAATCATATATCTCACATTTAATCATAATAAAATTTATTTCTAATTAATAACCACTTAGAATTTTGCTCATTCGATTAAAATTTAATCAATTTCTTTCGCTTTCTAATTATCAAGCACTTTTATAAAATCTTAGGACGCACCGCCTAAGTTTCGATTAGCACTTAATTAGATTCTAATTAAGGCTATAAGATTTTAGGTTACTACAATCGGATATGTTCGGGCGAATGAACGAGATGTGACGGGCTGGCGGATACGCCCGAGCCGTGGTTCTATGATGAGAACAACGGTAATAACGGATCGTATCGAAAACGAAAAATCTATTTTGCTTACTTAGAAGTGGATTTACGCTTTAAAACCTTCTAAGGTAAGTGCTCTGAACACGACATCATGATTCTTTTGATTTATAATAAACCCCAACCGAGCGCGCTAGTACTCACCCCAAACTCTTTTCAAATCTTTTCACGAGATGGAGGAGGGTGGGACAGGCGACGCCGGGTGGAGCTGCGGGTTCTTCATGCTATGCTTCCGCGATGTTATGTTATATACGTATTCTGATGTTGATGTATTCGTGTCCCTTGTTTTGCTTTCTGATTGGAACAAGATTTGTTATTATGTTGTTATGTTGTGAGTCTCAATATGAGCATGCTATGTGGTTGACCGGTCTAGTCGGCGTGATGTAACGCTATTTTGCTTTTTGCATTACTTGTTATAAACCAAGATCATGTTCTTTGAGGCGGATTGTTTGCCCTCCCCTTCGTGATATGTTCTAATTATAGAGAGATCGCCCGATTTCATGGTCACATCTTCTTATCGTATGTTATATGCACTTCCTCTAACCCCCCACCCCTAATCACACCCCAAAGATCCGTGCCTTCCCTGAATGGGGGCGTGACAACGCCTCAAAATAATCAACACCATAAGTTTGAGCATATCCTTTGGCAACAAGACAAGCCTTCAAACGATCAACGGAACCATCAGATTCACCTTAATAGTAAACACCCATTTACACCCAATGGGCGCTTATCACCTGAAGGTCAACCAATTCCCAGTGCCATTAGCCTTCAAGGCATTCATCTCTTGATCATAGCAGCCCGCCAACCGGGACGGGCCAAAGCTTTAGAAGCAATCAAGGAATAGGAATAGAATCGAGGGTGGAGACAAGAGCTTTAGATGAAGGAGACAAACGACTATACGACACAAATGCATAAACGAGATAAGTCTGATAGCGTTTACCTTTGCCAATAGGAAGATCAATGCTCGTGTAGATCCGACGACGAAGTTATTGGATCATCGTGACCGTAATCGGTGAAGTAGTAACCATGATTGAGAGGCGTGAGCGAGAATGTAAGGACGACAGTATATTGTTGTATGATAGGAGGAGTAGGGATATCGGAGATGCACGGAGACCCGCTGGATATAGATCAAGAAATCAGAATCCTCATCCTGAGGTAGTGAGGAGGAAGATAGAGTAAAGGGTGTATGTTCCGAGAAAGCTACATCAGCAGACACAAGATATTTGTTGAGGTCTGGAAAGAAACACCGGTACCCTTTTTGAAACCGAGAATATCCTAAGAAGATGCACTTCACGGACTTGGGGTCAAGCTTAGTAACCCGTGGTGAACATCACGAACAAAACAAGTACTACCAAATATCTTAGGGCAATAGGATACAAAGATTTAGACGAAAGAGAACATGATAGGAGGAGATGGGAGAGAACAAAGGACGACATACGGTTAATAAGAAAACAAGCGAGACACAAGATCCGCCTAAAAGTGTTTAGGGACTTTCATGGCAAACAATAAGGCTCGGGCTGTTTCAAGGAGATGCCGATTTTTTCGCTCAAAGAACTCCGTTTTGAGCGGTGTGTCAACACAAGAAGTTTGATAAAGAATACCATTAATGACCATATAACGACAAAAGTTATCGATAGATACTTCTTAGCATTATCACTCAGAAGACTTGAATGTACACACGAAACCGAGTCTTAAATTCAGCACAAAAGGTAGAGAAATGGGTAAATAAATCGTAACGATTTTCATTAAATAAATCCACGCCAAACGAGAATGATCATCCACAAAAGTAACAAAATACCTATAACCGACTTTGGATGTAACGACAAGGACCCCAAACATCGGAATGAACTAACTCAAAAGAGCATTAGCTCTTATCGACTCGAGGACTCAAACTAACACGATGGTGTTTAGCAACCGACGAGACTCACAATCTAAAGAAGACAACGAAAATGCGGACACAATCGCTTAACAAAGGAAGGATGGATGGCCCAAGCGACAATGCGCATCCATAGGAGGACAAAGACCGCGACACGCCATCAAGAAGGTGGTTGTGTATCCAGGATATAGAGACCACCGATTCACGCCTTTACCAATAATGCGCCTCGTCGTAAGATCCTCAAACAAGCAATAATCGGGGAAAATGAAGCACTACAATTCAAATGGCGAGTAAACTGGCGGCGACGATAACAAATTAAACGAGGCCGAGGAAGACTAAGGACGTAAGATAAGGATAAAGAAGACGTGGGTTCGACGGTGCCCGATCCACGAACAATGGAGTGTGAACCATCGCCAGAGCGACCAAGGTGTGTTTTGATGCGACTCAAATGTGGAAAACAAAACAGATTACCGTCATATGATCATGGCTTTGAATCAACGACCCATGGTTGGTGAGGAAACCGCTACAGGCAGAGTAGGATCGCCTGAATCGGCAAGAAGCGTTGGTAGGGCTGATGGAGAGGTGCATTCTCGATGTTGCAAAATTGTGCATACTCAGAGCGTAAATAGTGATGGAATCACTAGGACGGATGAATATGACCACCGCCGGCAACACGGGCGATTTGAGGATGCTTCGGGACGGATCTTTGAACAAAAGCGCTTGGTATGCCCGATCTCATGGCAAGAATAACATTCCACATTTCGCACTCAATGTCCTCGCCGGAAGGACTCTAGAATTACCATTCTTGTACACCGCCCGCCGATGCATAGGAAGAGCGCGACTAATAAGAGCACTATTATGCCGGCGACGAGACAACAATGAACGCTTCGGTGCGAAGAAGTCGCTAAAAGCTTCCTCCAAAGAAGAGATCGAGTATCGAAGAACACGAGACTTGGCAGTTTCAAAATCGCATAAAAGACCACCAAAAACTCATAACCGCCTTTTCGCGCTGAGCTGTTGTACTACTCTACGTCTGGATCGAACGGAGTGGTGCATTCAATTCGCATAAGTTCTCTTGAATGACATAAAATACTCTATAAGACTTCGCCACCTTTCTCTCGCCTATAAAAGGCTCGCACACATCAAACATGCGAGACACATTTTTCGCTCGAATGTAAAACTCAAGATACGCCGTGAGAGTTTTGATGGTGTTGCGATGGGTGATCAAGTCAATAACCGCATCGCCCATCGAATTACGATTTGTAAAAATAAACGAGCATCCGCGAAGCCAAGGTTTCTTCTTTGCTTCATCTGAAGGAGGATCGTCAGACAGATGATGATCCATCGAAACACTCAACAAATATAGCTCAATAGTTTGACGCCAATCCATATAATTGTGAGAACAAAGCTTATGATCCGTGATTTTCGACATCACGAATACAACATCAACCGATTTATTTTGGACATATTAATAACCCAAAACACAGCAACCTCAACCAAACAAAGCCAAAAATCCAAAGCAAAAGCAAATCTAAATGCCGAAAATAGGCACAAATCGCGAAAAACGAGACTGTCCAAAATAAAATTTCACACCATGTATCGATGCAGACCAAAACCGGGCTAGAACTCACCGGAACGACGAGACGAGACGAACTGCATTGGCCGGAGCAGAATCGAATCAGCGGACGTGCCCTCGCGCCGAGAGGTCGCCGGCCCACTGCACTGCACGCACCGACGCTGTGTCTTGTTCACACTGTGATTCCGACGACCGACCGATGGGCGTGGGTGCGTGGGAGGATGGGAAGCCGTGGGTGGGAGGTGACGTCGGTGAGCCTCCAATCAAATGGGTCGCAAACCCTAGATTCAAAATCTCAAATTCAAAACCCCGAAATTCGAAAACCCTAGGACACGAAATTGAAACCCTAGAACCTAGCGCTCTGATACCATGTTATCATATGAGATGGGGAATGAAAAGTACATTTTATTCAAAGAAAAGAGCTCCTATATATACATGTGAATAACCCTAATCCTAATAGGATCTAATATGCATCTACCATATATATATAATATTTACATATATAACAATACGTAAGTAGCTTTATCAGACTCCTTTTCCTTCAAAAGAAACAACATATCATATTGAGATTTAACATAAGCCGAGTATTGCATCATTTTTCAACAATGTCATCCAATCGAGAGCGTGTAGTGAGCTCATATAATCAATAAAGAATCATATTGCTTAATGAAGTGGATTTATTAGAAAATTGGTAGCTAAAATACAAAGCATTAACTCATCCCGGCTTCGCTTGACGAAGATGTAACTCTGAGTCGGGCACTTTGCTCTTGCAATCGAACCGTAGGCAGGAGTCCAACTCCAAATTGATTCTTTGGTATCTCTTTGGGATCGAACCGCCACTAATGTGTGCCGCTTGTACATCCTGACATAACCACTCCTTCTTTAAGGTTTGACACCTACAACGAACAGTTACCTTGCAAAAGATCAAGAAATTAATAGATGCTCGCCGAGAGGTGTTAATAAGAACATTTAATTTGACTTCGGAATTCTGACTCCACCCCAACTGAGAAAAGAAAACAGAAGTTTTAAAAGAACACTCACTATATTCCCTTTGTAATAGCTAATGTTTTCATCTTTTGGTGGCCATTCTCCAACACAGTCATCCCCGATATCCAACTCAAACAACGATGTGAAGTAGAATAAATGATGTCATTCCATAACTGAAGCAATTTTTTTAACTGCATGCTTATTATTTTCTTATCCAAGGTCATCATCGCTCTCTTGTATAAATTTTTGGTCACAAATAACCAAGAAAGCAATCTTGCGATGCAAAATCGAAAAAAAGTTATAAACCCCAAACTATGTTAGAAACATATTAACTCTTTTCGAATTGAAAAAAGCATACATGGTGGATATCTCAAAACACTTGTTTCTTTTTTTTTTTGGTCAATTAATACAGAAATTTTAAAGGCTGCGTCACGGTGGACTCGAACCCGAGACCTTTGACCTCGGGTATTAACCACTCTACCACTAGGCCAACACACACACACAGAACACTTGTTTCTATATATTTTAAACTCTTTCATACATTAAAAATAGGCTGTTAGACAGTAAGTAGTTATTTTTTTCACTGTTGAAAAATCAGTATCAGATATTGAAGATATCAAAGTTCAGTATGTATATTGCCATTAACAAAGAATGTATATGGGCTGGACTGTGTAGACATACCACCCAAGGGGTTGAAAATGAGAATGAAAACGTTACAAAAAGAAAAAAATTTAAATATTTCTTTAGTCCAAGGAAAATCACATTTAGGTTCACAGCATTAACTTGCTAACAGTTCTTATTTCATGTAGTTCAGACACTTCCCAAATTGACACGCACAAAACCACTCTTAACAAAACCAAGAAGTATATGTTGTTCAGAACATAGACAATATGATCATATCTCAATTTTGTTAAACACAATTTACTCAACTCCAAATGCCCCCAATTAACTTCAATGAAAATGGGGACATCATTAAAAGTGGAGGTCTCAGAAGTTTCTCTCTTTGCGCTTAAACGACCACTCATTAACATCTAATGAGTGGATCGACAATGATGCTATAACAGAATACAACTTTTTGGTACCTTCTTAGTGCGGTACCTTCTTAGTGCACTTGTCTGGTAATGGGCAGGGGCCAGGATGGCATGTCGCTGGGCATAATTTTGTACAATTCTGCAACTTCCTGCCAATCAAATATTAATGTCAACTGTCAAGGATATGTTTTTTAAGATTTAAGGTACCATCTTTGGCTTAGAGGAACTGTACAAGAAATAAAATAACTCAAAGAATAGACGGCACAATGAACAAGAAGGATATCACGACTTACAAAATCTTCTCACAGAGACACTAGAAAGAGAGATCTCGCACACATCTAAACACATAATTTATCTTTTTCATTTATTTGAAACATGGTGTAAGCCACATAAGACACTACTAGTATGGTCAGATGGGTCTGACGTAAGCAGAAACTCATCATAGAACTTGAACATAAATTCAATAATCAAAATAAACACCAACTGGTGCCTCCCCTTGAAGTTACAATTGTCAATTTCTTTTCTTTTTTTCAAAGAGCATGCAATCATCTAATTAGAAAGATACTGTATGCAGACTTTTCAAGATTACCTATGGCAAGGCCCTTTGCACGAACGAACAACCGTTTGCTCTTTATCTGACAGGCAGTTGTAATATTTACACTCAAAAACATGCACCATGGACCCACAGTGACACGAACGCCTAATCAGCGCCTTGCAGGGGGGCATTCTCCAGGATGACATCGCATAGGGCAAGGATGTGGACATTTGGGATCTCTATCCTGAAAAAAGATCACGAACAAAGAAGAGAAACCTCATGAACTTCACCAACCAACACCACCAAATTAAAATATCTCATGAAACATATTGAATAAGAACAAGTAGACAAAAGCTTCATAATTTAAGAGCAGGATACGATGATTATTTAACTTTTCAAGGGAGATTGCACACTTCGCAGGACTCGCCTATTTTCGAAGAATTATCTTTCAAGGGATGACATACATGTGTGCAGTAATGGTTACCGCATGGAAGAGGATTTCCACACAAATTATCACAAGAAAATTCTGCACTTTTTGAGCATACCATCTGAGAGGAAAAAATATCAGTAATAATCTTTATCCTTATAAGACAGAACAATATAAATACTACACAAATAGGACAAGGCCTAATTACTGAATAAGAAACTAACCATCCTCTCCGCTCCTATGTGACGACCAAAGCATGACCTCAACACAACTTCTGGGCAAGGTGGACATGGGGAGCCAGGTGTAGCTTCACCACATAATTACCCTTCTTCTTTTCGGTTTCAAAGTAAATTCAGGGCGTGAGGCGGCATAGGTCCATGGCACCTATATTTAAACATTAAACAATTGAGTTGGAGATGGAACGGCTGGAGCAGGAGACTCTTTTGAAGAAAAATTATTTAAGGCAAACCTTAATTGGCATTCATGGTCACACAGTATCTTTCACCACAAGCTAGGCGACATATGGGGCAAGCACCATAATGGCACCTGTGTGGCTGGAGATAAATGAATGTAAATAATCATTGGAAACAATTTCTGGCAAAGTTTGAGTTGCATAGCAAAGATGTAAGATACAAAATTGTCAGTCAAATCAAATTACCCAACTTGTTGCTTATTTAACAGTCTACAATTATCAGTCAAGAATTCACAATGAGAGACCAATCATACAACCTTGCATTTTGGAGCATGCCTGCATAAACGAGCTACTGGACATGGTTTCGGACACTTGGGAGGTTTTTGTTCATTTTATGTGCCACAAGGAACCTGATTACAAGTTGAAAGAGTGAGCAAAACTATTGCAGAGTATGCAAATATCATATCAAATCATTGGATAACTCAGAGATTTTGTTCTTAATTTTTTCCAATCCACATATTTTCCCTGGAAAACATGTAACATGCGTGTGGACGTTTACATAAACCATTTGACCATACTAAAATTGACATTTTAGTCGTTTAATTTCAATACATGTCAACTTAACCTTATGAAAAAATGAAATTAATAATTGGACCTTAACTAAACCACGTCACTATCATAAGAAGGGACTTCGCGAGAAGTTGTACTTGAGGGGATGCCTAAGCAGTGACCACAATATTGACAGCAGAAATCGAATTTTTAGAATTGGCATATTCACGCGGACCATATTGCTTCCAATTCCATTTCGTTTGTCATCTCATTTTATATCTATCTCTAGAGAACTTATGAAAATCGCACATGCAAGCCACGTGTGTGGACGTTTACATGTTAAACTCCCACTTATTAATAGTTTTTTTTTTTTTATTTAGAAATCTAATCTAACAAATTTATGATAAACAATGCAAGTAAGCCACGCATGTGGACGTTTACTCACAGTGCGTATCACTTTGTTTAGAGATCAAAATGTAGAAGGCTTGACGATTTTAATTTAAGTTCTTGCTTAGTCTTTTTATTTCAAAGGTTTGTCCATGCGAGATCACGTAATCCTTACATGCTCTTTTTTGGAACTCAACATGTAAAACATGCTTTCATAATTCTAAAAATCTTTTGAAATGTGATAAATCTAGCATGCTTGCTAAACATAGTTAATCCAGTAAACATATATGCAATATCCATGTTTTTCACGTAATTAAACATACATTACATGTCACCGCATAATTTAAACATCTACAACATGTTGAACAATAATAAATAAAATAAAATTCTTTCATCGCGTCCATTCGTGGATCTCAGACGTCTCGCCTAATTTATTACATAAATTTGTATAGTACATAAGGGTGCCTAAACAGTTCGGGTATTACCGACCGCATGTAACCCGATCGGTATCGGAATTCGTTTACCAACAAATACGGGTAACGGGTGGTATCGGCATCTGAAGTCACGAAATCGGGTATACCCGATCGGTAATCGATCGGGTATACCCGAATACCTGATTTTAATATTATCGAAAATTTGAGTGGAGTCGAAGGGAATTGAGAGAGAGAGAGAATTCTGGTGGTGGTGAAGCGAAACTCTGCAAGTATACAAGCAGCTAAACTCGGCCAATTTCCGCATCGCCTCGTGGATCGAGATTAACAAAAGCACCCATCTCTTATTATGGTGCAGCGGCAGACACTCTTGCTACGACGACAGATAATGCTAAAGCATACACTCCTACTACTGGGTTTGTTCAACCTTTTCCTTAGGGGGAGAGGGCTCTGTGTGTCAAAGGCACAGCCTCTCTTCTTGCACGGGATGGTGAAGACGATGGAGGCTTGGCCGTCCTTGAGGAGTGGAGTACGAAAGGGAATTGAGAGAGAGAGGAATTCTGGTGGTGGTGAAGCCAAAACATCTGCAAGTATACAAGCAGTTGAACTCGACGTCGAACGTCCGCAGCGCCTCACGGATCGAGATTGGCAAAACACCCATATTTGATTATGGTGCAGCGGCAGACACTCCTGCTGCTGGGTTTGTTTGACCTTTTCCTTCGGGAGAGAGGGCTCTGTGTCAAAGTCGCAGCCTCTCTTCTTGCTGGGATGGTGAAGGCGGGAGAGGCTTGGCCGTCCTCGAGCTGTCGTTGGTGCGGAGCGGCGGCTAAAGGGTAGGAGAGGAGGCGAGGTCATGGACGACACGATATATATGGTGGCTGAGGATTGAGAAGTGATTTGGTAGATTTGAATGGGTAGATTAGAATGAGTAGATTAGGAAAAACCCATTTGATTTGAAGTTCACGATGGTTGAACTTTGTTTCAATTAACACGTCTTTCATGCGGGCCCTCGTGGCATGATCTCAAGATTCTCAACCACCCATTCAATGAATATAATCCAGGGTGAAATTTGTGTTCCAAAGCTGAAAAAATAGGACGGGTATTCAGGTACCTGATTCGGGTACCGACTCGGGTATTAAGGTACCCAATTTAAATAATCGGGTCGGGATCGGGTATCTTATCTTATTTGGCTGATGTTAGATATATATATATTTATATATGGTATATTTTATGGATTAGATTAGGATTTACCTTCTATTGTAGGACTCTTGTATATATATAGGAGCTTTGATGAGTTAATAAGATAGAGAAAATTTTTCCCAACATCATGTTTTATATTCTTAACATGGTATCAGAGCCTAAGGCTTGAAAATTTCAAATTTTTTGAAATTGTGGTTTTCGGTGAAAAGGAAAAGCCACCCATTTGAGTTCTGAGCTTCACCGGTTGACACCTCCCAAGACAAGTAGGCGCGCCACCATCCGACCAACCTTCTCCTGAAGTCCCGTCGCGGAGCCGGCGCATGTGGGGCCACGTGCGTGAGCAGTGTTCTGGTGAAAAGTGCGGCGTGTGAGCGGTGTTTACATGCGGTCAGAGTTTTTCGGCGTACAAGTCGCGTCCGTCATCGGAATTTGCTCGCCGATCTCGTTCAACTCGCCTCGATGTTCTCTACCTATCTAAGTACCGTCAAGTCAAGATCTTTTGGTGTCGGATCCGGTTTGTTTTAGATTTCGTTTTTGGCTCGATTTCGTGTTGGGTTGTTTGAATTGATTTGAAAGTAAGTCGGTAGCTCACGATATTGTGCCGCTGATGACAAGAATCACGAGCACAAACTCGTTCCTACAATTACTTAGATTGGCGCCGACAATTGAACTTTATTTGTTGAGTGTGTCGATGGATAATCATATGGTCGATGATCCTTCCGATTCTTCAAAACTTCCTCGCTACGGGAGGATGCCCGCTTGTTTCTACATATTCGTAACTCTCATCGGCAGTGAGGTAGTTGGCATGGTTACCTTTGAGGGCGGTTAAAGCACTTTTGACGTATCTTGAATTTTGTATTTCGAAAAGGAATATATCTCGGATATATGATGTGTGTCAAACTTTCTACATGATGACAAAGGGATAGATCTCTACAGATTACTTCATGGATTTTAAGAAGACTTATGAAGAACTCGATATGTTGCTTCCGCTCGATGCGGATATCACAAGACAACGAGTTCAAAGGAGAAGATGGTTGTAATGAGCTTAGCAAGTCTTCCATCCGACTTTGAGGCGCTAAGTCACAAATTCTCTCGATTCACTGATTTCTTCTCTCCAAGAGATTTTAGTCGAGTTCTCACAGACCGAACATACAACGTCTAGCCGAGTTCCTCACCTAACGGTGCTTTTGTTAGTGGTGTTGGTGCATATGAATCTACAAAGCCACAATATAAGAATGGTGGGAATAAAAGCACTTATGGACAATGGACAAAAGATGTGGAATGCAATTATTGTCATGGAATTGGGCATATTTAAAGAGATTGTCCAAAATTGCGTAAGAAGAGGCCCCCAGTCTGTAGCTTATGTTGCTGATAGTGGCAATAACTCGTCACACAATCACTATATCTGCTGACGAATTTGCAAAGTTGTCTCGATTCCGAGGAGCAGGCTAAGCAACGAACTGATTCTCCTATATCTCGCCATTCCGAGTCGGGTAAACCCAATGCATGTCTTGTTTCGTCACCTTCCAAATGGATCATTGATTACGGTGCTACTGGATCATATAATGACAATTCGAGCTTATTCTCCACTTTTGACTCACATAATCTGTTTTTCTGTTACTTGGTGATGGTTCTCAATCTCGTGTCATTTGGATCGGGAACTATCAATCTTACTCCATCTCTACCCTTGTCATCCGTGCTCGACCTACCAAACCTCTCATTCGATTTGGTGTCATTAGTCGAATAACCCGCAAACTTAATTGTTCAGGTCTCATTTTTTCCGATCATTGCTTGTTTCATGATCTCACGACGAAACAGTTATTGGTAAGGGACATGAGTCAGCGGCCTCTACACTATGGACATCGCATCTTCCCAAGCCCATAGCATGTCTTCAAACAGTTACTCTTTTGAAGCTCATTGTCGGTTGGGTCATCCGTCTCTTGTCATTTTGAAGAAAGCGTGTCCGCATGATTCTCTAAATTGTTGTCTTTAGATCGTGAGTCTTGTCAATTTGTTAAACATCGTCGAAACACGGATTTCGGATGTTTGGGGTCCTCGTCTCTATTAACATCGAAACACGGATTTCGTTACTTTGTTAGTTTTGTTGGTGATTATTCTCGTATGACATGGTCGTATTTCATGAAACATCGCTCGAGTTGTTTACTCATTTTCCGCCTTTTGTCTTTGAGATTAGAACTCGATTTGATGTTCTGTGAAAATATTGCGAAGTGATAATGCTAAAGAGTATTTGTATCGAACAATTTCGTTTGTCTCCTGGTCTCGTGCTTTTGTTGCTTCTCTCGAGTCATTGCTAAAGCATTCTTTGAAGCTTGGGCCCATCCTGAGTGGCGCAAAACCATGATTGAGGAGATGAATGCTTTGTATGCTAATGGCACTTGGGTTTTGGTGGAGCTTCCTGAAGGTAAACGATCCATTGGTTGTAAGTGGGTGTTTACAATTAAAGTCAATCCTGATGGCTCCATTGATAGTTTGAAAGCTCGCCTTGTTGCTAAGGCTATGCTCATATTTATGGTATTGATTACTGGGAAACATTTTCACCCGTGGCCAAACTTACCTATATCAGACTTCTTATTTCGTTGGCAGCTCGGTATCATTGGCCCCTTCACCAACTCGATATCAAGAATGTCTTTCTGCATGGTGATTTGATTGAGGATGTCTATATGGAGCAACCACCGCTTTGTTGCTGAAGTGAGAAGGTTTGTTATCTTCAGTAAATCACTTTATGGTTTGAAACGAGTCCTCGTGCATGGTTTGGCACTTTTGCTCGTGCTGTCGAGGAGTTTGGTATGACACAAAGTAAATCTGATGACTTTGTTTTCTACAAACGATCTGAAGGTGGTATTATTTTGATGGTTGTGTATGTGGATGATATTGTGATTACTGGTAGTGATTCTGACGGGATTATCTCTTTGAAAGCTTTTCTTTCTACTCGATTTAACACCAAAGATTTGGGTGAGCTCAAGTATTTTTTGGGTGTTGAGGTGATGAGAAGTAAGAAAGGAATATTCTTATCTCAAAGAAAATATGTGCTTGATTTACTTTCTGAGACATGAAAGTTGGGAGTTAAACCATGCAGCACTCCAATGGTTCCCAATTTACACCTTACTAAAGATGGTGTGTTATTTGATGATCCCGATAAATATAGAAGATTGGTTGGAAAGTTGAATTATTTGAGAGTGACACGTCCTGATATAGCTTATCCAGTCAGTGTGGTAGTCAGTTATATGTCGTCACCAACTGTTGATCATTGGAAGGCAGTGGAGCAGATTTTGTGTTATTTGAAGGGAGCGCCTGGACGTGGAATTTTGTATAGTGATCATGGCCATGAGAAGATTGAATGTTTTCGATCTTTGATTGGGCGGTCAAAAGATAGAAGATCTACTTCAGGATTTTATGTTTTTCTCGGGAGGAATCTAATTTAATGGAAAAGCAAGAAATAGAAAGTGGTTTCACGCTTAAGTGTAGAGTCGGAGTATAGAACTATGGCTAAATCTGTATGTGAGATCATGTATATATATATCGGTTTACGAGCAAGTGGGTTTGAAAATCAATACCGCTAAGTTGTGGTGTGATAATCGGTCGCAATTCACATTGCATCTAATCCGGTCTTTCATGAGCGAACCAAGCATATTGAGATTGATTGTCATTTTGTTTCGTGAGAAGATTCAGCGGGGACTAATTTCCACGGGGTACATAGGAACTCAAGACCAATTGGGAGACATCTTCACTAAAGCTCTTAATGGGGTTAGGGTTGAGTATCTTTGTAACAAGCTAGGCATGATTAATATCTATGCTCCAGTTTGAGGGGGAGTGTTAGATATATATTTATATATGGTATATCTAATGGATTAGATTAGGATTTACCTTCTATTGTAGGACTCTTGTACATATATAGGAGCTTTGATGAGTTAATAAGATAGAGAAATTTTTTCCCAACATCATGTTTTATATTCTTAACAGCTGAAAATCGAGGTCGGGTATCCTATTTTTTCGGATAGGGTTTAGGACTCTGTTAGGGTTATATTCATGTAACTATTTATATTTTCAAAAAATTCTATACGCACACCATTCCACAGCATACGAAATTTAAATTTTTTTCGTTCATCTCCACAAGCATAGCTAGTAGCCTTAGAATTCACGTTTAGCTACTGTCAAATTTACTTTTTTTTTATAGCAGTTCATCTTTTACAGTTTTAGAGATACACGTGCATGTCCTCTTGATTGCATATTGTTACCTTCATTTATTTGTCTAGCTATTTTACCTCCAACACGTTACACTAGCTCACAGTATAATTTCTATTTAAAGTACAAACAATCTTCTTATACATGCAATGCAATGCAGACACCTACATTTGAAATTTATGTGTGTAAATCCCAAAGGACTTACTTGTAGCTTATATGTCTTATCCCTGTAATTTTATTTATTAAAGTGTAAATTAAGGTAGCAAAATGTCATGCCCAAAACCGTGTAAACTGCCACTTTAGATTCTTGTGCCTAATTATTGGGAATTTGATTATAGAGTTTTAGACGTCAGTTTCATATTTATATTGGAATGGTTTTAAGTTAAGTATTTGATTTGGGTTATTTGATTAACTTTTAAAATAATTCAATAATGAGGCTATATTATTATTAGGTTGTTATTTTGGGTACGAGTTTATGGAAATTAAAGATTTATTTTATTAGTAGTTAGTCACTGGATTTATAAGTTTCAAATAATTAATTATTATTACCTTATTTAGATAAGCATATAAGTTTGATTAATAAAATGGGTAACTAGTACGCAAAACTTACAAATAAAATTTTTGGATCTAAAGTTTCTAAGAACAATACCCTTATGCTAGCTTGGTATGACTTTTAAATAAATTGGTCCTTTGATTTTGTAATAATATTTAATTCTTTAAGATTATGGGCCCTTATAAAATTTAATTTATTTTATTTAACTAGGTGCGACGTAACTAGGACCCTCGTATCAAAATTGATTGATTTGGATTTGTTGTGTTCGACAAAACAAGGTGAGTGAGATTTTCTTAAACTTGCAAACATGTGATTTGGAATAAGCATATTTATTGTGGGTGAAATTTTTTTTAACTTGCAAATATGTGATTTGGAATAAACATGTTTATTTTGTGAAAGTGAAATTGGTTTGAGAAATATTCTTTTATGTCCAACGTGTATATCGTGGTTTGGATTGTGATACGATATTTATTGCATGCGGTGAGTATTCAAGTGGAAAGCCGTGACGGTAGTCATTGGCTACGTATACATCCATCCTATGCCGGTGAGGCGGTGAGTAATGTGACTACGTATATATCATATGCCGGTGAGGCATGATTTTTAAGCCAGTGAGACTTAGTCTTTACGGTGAGTCATTGACTACGTATATATCATATGCCGGTGAGGTAGGATTTTAAGCCGGTGAGTCATTGGCTACGTATATCCTATGCCGGTGAGGCGGATCTATGATTGCATGCGGTGAGTATGCAATGGAGATTGCCGGTGAGGCTGAATATGATTGACTATTACTTTCCTGCGATGTATACATGTTTGGACAAAAATAATGATATTCCTTGTTCCCACCACCGAGACGCTTTTTGTGCTCACCCTTTTATCTAAAATGTTTTCGGTCGATGATCGTGGAAGCGGTGACGGTGTGGGTGTGCTAGTGATGTTATGTCGCTTTTAATTCATTCAAGACTTGTGTTAGTTTGTTTAATTTCTTTTCTTTAATAACTTTGTTGAATTTGAGTTATTAGTACTCCAATTTATCTCGTCTATTAGGTCTTTGCGTAGTTTGCTTAGGATCGTTGGTTGGCGTCAGTTCTGTCTTGCAAAGTTTAGAGTTGAGTTTGTTGGACTTATTATTTGGCAAATATTATTGGAGAGATTTTATATATGTTATTTAAATGTTTCATTCAAATAAAAAAATTCACTTTGACATGTTTCCGCTTTAGCTATTTAAGAAAAATATAGCATTTTAAATGATGAATTTAGGGTGTTACATTTAGTGGTATCGAGCCGGTCTCGTTTACGTAGACTTTAAAATTGAATAATTTGTTATATTATGTGGTTGTGACAAAGGCACCCCATTCCGGCATCTTGCTCGATCGAGGTAATTTCGTTGCTTTGATATGATAAAGTATTTTGGTGAGCACTTATTAGTGATGATTCTCTCAAATATTATGAAATGTGGTGGAGATTTGTATGTGGCATTATGTGAGAGTTGTGCATCGTTTTGTGAAAATTATTGTTGAACTTGAGCATGAGTTGATTGAAATTTTTACTTATTTGTGTCCTCGAATTAGAAGGGACTTAGTTGCTTGATTATTAGGCCTCACTTGTGTAGGTTAGATAGAGAATAACAATAATATACCTCTAGTTTATAAGAATGCACTTGGTAAATGTATTGGGGTCAACGCCGACAGAGACAACAATAGAGGATGTGGAAGTGGTTCGAGATTTTGTCGATGTGTTTCCTGAACCGACAAGTGGAGTTCACCATTGACCTTGTGCCGTGCTTGACATCGGTTTCTAAGGCTCCATACCGAATGGCACCAAAGGAGTTAGAAGAGTTAAAGGCGTAATCAATGTTGTAAAAGCGTAAAGCGGGGTGAGGCGTTTACATTTTGAGGCGGTGGCTAAGCTCGAGGCGGTCCGCGTAAGCCTCGACAATAAAGAACAAAAATCAAAAAATTATAAATAAATTATAATATAATAAATAAATAGTCAACATTAAATAAAAAGATTTTTAAGTCTTACAAAGATCAAAACAAAGACATGAAGTGGATATAAACAAGTAATTCATATAATGATATAATGCAAGTCGTACATATAATGATATAATATAATAAAAGATTTTAAGTCGTACATATAATGATATAATGCAATATTGCATTTAAAGGTACAAATCGATATAATATAATAACATTTTCACTTTTAGACAATAAATACATGCATACTCACACCACTCACGTACACATGCACACACACCTACACACACGACACATGTTACATTACATAAATAATGTTGTTAGTGTGAAGTGTGAATAAACTAGTCTAAGACTCTAAATTATATAATATAATAATAATATTTTCGAGACACACATGCACATGCACATGCACACACACCACTCAAATGCATGACACATGCACACACTGTGACACATGCACACACACACTAGGCAGTGAGACCTACACACATGCTGCTGCGATCAGCAAATTATATAGCTAAGTCTATAGACTACAATAGTTATTTGACTTTTCAAATTACACTACACAAAAAACGACTTCCCGTCGCACACACACACCGAGATCTGAAATGGCGAACTCGAAGCAGAGAGAGAGAGAGGGCGGGCGCGGTGTTTGAGGAGAGAGAGGAGGCGGCGGTGCTGCGAGGAGAGGAGATCTGTGGCGGTGTTCTGAAGTCGCAAGAGGGAGGCGCTTGGAGGTTTAACTTTTGATTTTTAGCCTTTTCTGATTTTCAACCCTAATTTTGTTATTAATATCAAATTAGGGTTGGGTTCTCTTATTTTATCTTAATTTCGTATGGGCCCGTCAATTTGGGCTCAAACACAGTAAATTGAACATCAATTTTACTATGTACGCCTCACGCACGCCTAAGCGTATTTTCGCCGCCTCTGCTACGGAGGCTGTTGGTGAGGCTGCGTTTGGCTTTTCCGGTTGGAGGGTCGCCTGGCGTTTTCCGCCGCCGCCTCGAGGCGCGCCTCGAGGCGGCCATCTCCCATGAATTTCACAACAGTGGGCGTAATTACAAGAATTATTAGATAAAGGGTATATTCGATAGAGTGTTTCACCATGGGGAGCACAAGATTGTTTGTAAAGAAGAAAGATGGTAGCATGAGAATGTGTATCGATTATCGAGACCGAATCAACTTCTGATAAAGAACAAGTATCTCTACGGAGAATTGAAGACCTCTTGATCAACTACAAAGGTGCGGTGTTTTCTCAAAGATATATCTACGATCGGGATACCATCAATTGAAGGTGAAGGAAGATAATATTCCCAAGGCGGCTTTTAGACAAGATATGGTCACTATGAGTTTGTGGATTAGCCTTTTGGATTGTCCAATGCCCCTGCAGTTTTTATGGATTTGATTAATAGGGTGTTTCATCCATACTTGGATAAATTCGTGATCGTTTTCATCGATGACATCTTGATATACTCTAAAAATCGAGAAGAGCACGAGTCGCATCTGCGCACAGTCTTGGAGATACTAAGGAAAGAAAAGTTGTATGCCAAGTTTACAAAGTGTGTGTTTTGGCTAAATCGGATTGGATTTCTTCGACACGTGGTGACATACATCAGAAGGAATTGAAGTGGATCCGACAAAGGTTGAGGCTGTAAGTAATTGGAAAGTGCCGACAAGCGCCGCGGAGATACGAAATTTTCTCAGACTGGCAGGATATTATAGAAAATTTATCGAAGGTTTTTCAAAGATTTCATGATCACTCACTCAGTTGACATGGAAGGGAATACCGTTTGAGTGGACGGAGAAATGAAAAAAACTTTCAAATATTAAAAGAGAAGTTGGTAACTGCTCCAGTCTTGACTATCCCCGATAATTCTAAGGGACACATAATCGATAGTGACGCGTCGAAATAAGGTTTAGGATGTGTGCTAATGCAAGAAGGAAAAGTGGTGGCTTATGCATCTAGACAGTTGAAGCCATATGAACTAAATTATCCTACACACGATTTGGAATTGGCAGTAGTTCATGCTTTGAAGATTTGGAGACATTACCTTTATGGCTTATGCTTTGAAGATTTGGAGACATTCACACAAAAAGAGCTAAACATGAGACAACGAAGGTGGTTGGAGTTGGTCAAGGACTATAATTGTAAGATTTTGTACCACCCTGGAAAAGCAAATGTTGTGGCAGACGCACTTGGCAGAAGGATGGATGCAAATCCTGTAAGAAGGTTAACTTAAAAAGATGAGTTGGTGAAAGATTTTGAAGGATTGAGTCTTAAAGTAGTGACCACAGCTGAAGAGTCGGATGCTATTATCTCAGCTTTGGTAGTACGACGTTGCGAGATAGAATTCGAGAAGCTCAAAAGGATGATGAGTTCCTACAAAGGATGCTAGCTAAGGAAGTATATGATGATCGAGAGGATTTTCGATTACGCATGATAGAAATTTGTGTGCGGTGGATGAGGAGTTGAGAAAGAGATAATGGATGAGGCACGTCAATTGTGTACCAAAGACACCGTGTAGCACAAGATGTACCAAGATTTAAAGAAGAGTTTTTGGTGGTATGGCATGAAAAGGTCGATTGCAAAGTATGTGGAGCGATGTATCGGCGTTTGACAAGTGAAAATTTGAACATCAAAGACCGTCGAGATTATTAAAGCCCTTAGAGATACGAGTGGAAATGGGAACACATTACTATGGATTTCGTAGTTCGACTTCCTAGAACTTTGACATGTAATGATGCAATTTGGGTGATTGTTGACCGTTTGACTAAGTCGGCACATTTTATACTTGCGTATACGGCGTTTTCGATGGACAAGGTTGCTGATTATATATGTTCGGAGATAGTTCGACTTCACGGGTACCAACATCCATTATATCCGATCGAGATCCACGTTTACGTCGAGGTTTTGGGACGATCTACACGCTTGCTTTGGGTGCAAAGTTAAAGTTTTCGAAGATATCATCCTCATCTGACGGCGATCGGAAAGAACGATTCAAACTTTGGAAGATATGTTAAGAACTTGTGTCTTGGATATTGGAAGAAGTTGGGAGACACACTTGCCATTGATAGAGTTTGCTTATAACAATAGTTACCACTCGATATTGGTATGGCTCATATGAGGCACTCTATGGGAGAAAATGTAGATCACTGTCTTTTGGGATGAAGTTGGTGAAAGAAAATCTTAGGACCGAGATGGTGGAAAGAGCTGCTGATGTTGTCAAGAAAATTCGAGATAGAATCAAAGTTGCTCAAGATCGACAAAAGTCGTATGCTAATAAAAGAAGAAAAGATTTGCATTTTGAAGTTGGTGATAAGGTGTTTTTGAAGGTAGCATCAATGAAATGAGTTCTGAGATTTGGTAAGAAAGGAAAGTTAAGGCCTCGCTTCATTGGACCGTTTGAGATTTTGGAAAAGATTGGAGATGTTGCTTATCGTCATGCGTTATCGCATGAGTCGTCATCTGTGCATAATGTTTTCATGTTTCGATGTTGAGGAAGTATACGCATGACCGAGTCGTGTCGTATCTTATGGTGGTATATCACTTAATAAGGATTTAACCTATGAGGAATAACCCGTAGCGATTTTGGATCGAAAAATCCATGAGTTAAAGAATTGGCGCATGATTTTAATTAAAATACATTAGATCGCCATGGACAGGAGGCGACTTGGGAGCATGAGGATGAGATTCTAACTAAGTACCCATCTCTAATAGCACAGGGTAAGACAAATTTCGAGGACGAATTTTTATTAAGTGGGTAGGGTTATAACGCCCATTTTTCTTGATTTAATTTGCTTTAAACTTTTAAATGATTTATGTTGGATTTGTTGTCATGTTCGATTTTGTGTTGGACTTGAGGGAGTTCGTAGTTGTGCCCTCAAGAAAAGCGAACTTCATAATTTATTTATGGCCTTCAAATATTACTTTCTACGATATGGACTAAGTAA
The DNA here is from genome assembly GCA_036937905.1 of Salvia rosmarinus. Classification (NCBI taxonomy): domain Eukaryota; kingdom Viridiplantae; phylum Streptophyta; class Magnoliopsida; order Lamiales; family Lamiaceae; genus Salvia; species Salvia rosmarinus. The sequence goes on along the minus strand of CM072824.1, from coordinate 31,692,078 downwards.
TAAAATACATTTGGGCTTATGAAATTATCAAATTATATTATTAAGTTTTGGGCTCATATAATTGTCAAATTATATTATTTATTCTCAAATTGGGCTTTGTATGATATTATTTTGTTTAGTCCAAGTTCTATTTTATATTTATGTAGAATTAAGAAGAGTTCAAGTAGTTTAGGACTCTATTAGGGTTATATTCATGTAACTATATATATATTCACAAAAATTTTATACGCACATCATTCCACAACATACAAAATTTTAAATTTCTTTCTCTCTTTCATCTCCTCAAGCATAGCTAGTAGCATTGGAATTCACGTTTAGCTCTTGTCAAATTTACTTATTTTTTATAAGCGGTTCATCTTTTACGAGTTTAGAGATACACGTGCATGTCCTCCGATTGCTATATTGTTACCTTCGTTTATTTGCCTAGCTATTTTACCTCCAACACGTTACACTAGCTCACCTGATAATTTCTATTTAAAGTACAAAGAATCTTCTTATACCGCAATGCAATGCAGACACCTCTGATTGAAATTTATGTGTGTAAATCAAGGGACTTATCAGTAGCTTATATGTCTTATCCCCGTAATTTTATTTATTAAAGTGTAAATTAATGTAGCAAAGCGTCGAGCCCAAAACCGTATAGCGCCACTTTAGATTCTTGTGCCTAATTATTGTGTTCCATCACACATTGATCCTTTTGTAAGATACATATGTGTGTATATATATATATATAAATATATATATATACACGATTTATTACTCTCTATTTTAGTACAAAGAAAAGTTGACGTACTAATACAGGGAAATAGATGTAGTGATTTCACCTTTAACTATCTAGTTATTTATTGATTTTTGTTTGGATTGGGAATTTTGATTATAGAGTTTTAGACGTCAGTTTCATATTTATATTTGAATGGTTTTAAGTTAAGTATTTGATTTGGGTTATTTGATTAACTTTTAAAATAATTCAATAATGAGGTTATATTATTATTATATATTGTTATTTTGGGTGTGAGTTTATGGAAATTAAAGATTTATTTTATTAGTAGTTAGTCAACTGGATTTATAAGTTTCAAGTAATTAATTATTATTACCTTATTTAGATAAGCATATAAGTTTGATTAATAAAGCGGACGGGTAACTAATGCATGAGTACATAAAAGTTATAAATAACATTTTTGGATCTAAAGTTTCTAAGAACAATACCCTTATGCTAGCTTGCTATGACTTTTAAATAAATTGGTCCTTTGATTTTGTAATAATATTTAATTCCTTAAGAAATTGCATTTAGGATTCCTTTATGGACCCTTATAAAATTTAATGTATTTTATTTAACTAGGTGCTTGGTAGCAACTAGGACCCTAAATCCCAAAATTGATTGATTTGGATTTGTTTGCTCGACAAAACAAGGTGGGTGAGATTTTCTTATACTTGTAAACATGTGATTTGGAATAAGCATATTTATTGTGGGTGAAATCTTCTTTAACTTGCAAATATGTGATTTGGAATAAACATATTTATTTTGTGAAAGTGAAATTGGTTTGAGAAATATTTCTTTTATTTCCAACGTGTATATCGTGGTTTGGATTGTGATACGATATTTATTGCATGCGGTGAGTAAGCAAGTGGAAGTCGTGACGATAAGTCGTTGGCTACGTATATATCCTATGCGGTGAAGCAAGAATTTTAAGGGTGAGACCGAGTCTTCGGTGAGTCGTTGACTACGTATATATCCTATCTTGGGTGAGGTAGGATTTTTAAGCCGCGAGGTGAGTCTTGACAGTGAGTCGTTGACTACGTATATATCCTATCTGGGTGTGTGAGTTTTTAAGCCGGTGAAATTTGAGTCTTGATGGTGAGTCATTGACTACGTATATATCCTATCTTGGGTGAGGCGATTTTAAGCCGGAGGTGAGCAGCGACAGTGAGTCATTGATTACGTATCTATCTTATCTTGGGTGAGGCGGGATTTTAAGCGGTGAGGTCGACTGAGCCTTGACGGTGAGTCATTGACTATGTACATATCCTATGCCGGTGAGGCAGGATTTTTAAGTCATTGAGGCTTAGTCTTGACGGTGAGTCATTGACTACGTACATATCCTATCTTGGGTGGTGAGCCTGACGGTGAGTCATTAGCTACGTATATCTATCTTGGGTGGTGATTTCTATGTCGGTGAGCCTAGATATGATTGCATGTGGTGAGTATACAAGTGGACATTGCCAGTGAGGCTGAATATGATTGACTATTACTTTCCTGCGATGTATACACGTTTGGACAAAAATAATGATATTCCTTGTGATTTGGAATAAGCATATTTATTGTGGGTGAAATCTTCTTTAACTTGCAAATATGTGATTTGGAATAAACATGTTTATTTTGTGAAAGTGAAATTGGTTTGAGAAATATTCTTTTATGTCCAACGTGTATATCGTGGTTTGGATTGTGATACGATATTTATTTCATGCGGTGAGTATGCAAGTGGAAAGTCGTGACGATGAGTCATTGGCTACGTATATATCTATCTTGGGTGAGGCGGGATTTTTAAGCGGTGAATTTGAGTCTTGACAGTGAGTTATTGAATCATATATATCTATCATGTTGATGAGGATTTTTAAGCCGGTGAGGTTGAGTCTTGATGGTGAGTCATTGACTACATATATATCCTATGCCCGTGAGGCAGGATTTTAAGCCGGTGAGGCTGAGCCTTGACGGTTAGTCATTGAATGCGTATATCCTAAGCCGGTGAGGCGGGATTTTTAATCGATGGTGATGAGTCTTGACGGTGAGTCGTTGACTACGTATATATCTCGTACGGTGAGGCCGAGCATGACAGTGAGTCGTTCATCTCACGTATATCCTATGCTTGGGTGAGGTTAGATATGATTGCACGCGGTGAGTATGCAAGTGGACATTGCGGTGAGGTGAATATGATTGATTATTACTTTCTGTAATGTATACATGTTTGGACAAAAATAATGATATTCCTTGTTCCCCACCATTGAGTACGTTTTGTGCTCACTTGCTTTATCTAAAATATTTTGGTCGGTTGATCATGGGGGCGTGACGATGTGGGTGTGCTAGTGGTGTTATGTCGCTTTTAATTCATTCAAGACTTGTGTTATTTTGTTTAATTTCTTTTCTTTAATAATGTTGTTGAATTTGAGTTATTAGGACTACAATTTATCTCATGCTATTAGGTCTTGCGTAGTTTGGTTAGGATCGTTGGTTGACATCAGTTCTGTAGTGTAAAGTTTAGACTTGAGTTTGTTGGACTTTTTATTTGGCAAATTTTATTGGAGAGATTTTATATATATTATTTAAATGTTTCATTCAAATAAAAAAAAATCACTTTGACATGTTTCCGCTTTAGCTATTTAAGAAAAATATAGCATTTTTAAATGATGAATTTAGGGTGTTACAACCAAACTTCAAACCCTTCGATTCATTCTTCAAGAACAAGAACCTCTCGTTCGGATACTCATGAACCCATGAAAAGATGTTGAGAAAAGCTGGTATTATTTGGTTGGACAATAATGCTTATACGATGAAAGCTAAACAAATAATGCTTCGCGCTTGAAAGCTACACCTTATTCAAAATGAAATAACTAGATTTTTTCCTTATAAATTACTAATAAATGCAAGACTAGTTTAACGGTAAAAGCATTAGATCCTCATCTAGAGAAATTATGTCTTATGAAAATTAAGAAGCGACAAATATCTCGCTCAAGATATATCTTGAGAATGCCCTCAAAATGAAGTTACCTTATCTAGAACTCGTGTCGATTAACAATATAATTTAAATAAAACAACCATAACTTTAGGCGAGAATCAAGCACAAAAACTTCGACGAAGAGGACATGGAAAATGCACAGCTGATCAATTTCAAAAGGACTTACCTCAGTAACTTTTCCAGTTACAATGCTGAATGATCTTGATGAATAATCTGTAGTAAGCAATCCAACAGTCTGCAATGACCATCCCAAATGCTTACCTCCTCTGCATTGATTCATACAACAAGCACCCTGAATTCAGCAACAAATCATCCTAAGATCCATGTTGTGTTCCAACTAAGAATGCTCAGAAACTCATCTAATATTATAAGAAATTCCTCAAATTAGACAAAAAAATTCTTGTACATGATAACCAAAATTCAGCCAAATCATATACAAATAAGACATAACTTCAAAGTTCACAAAATTGAGCACGAGAAGATCTACTACTACAACAAAACTTGATTGAAACATATCAAAAAATACTTAATTCTTGATTTTGGTAACTAACTTTGATTAATGTTCACACGGAATTAATATGACATTGCGACTTGAAACATGTTTTCCCCAAACCCTTCAATTCACTCTTGAGAATAGGAACCTCCCATTCACATCCTCATGAACCCATGAAAAGATGTTGAGAAAAATTGGTGTTATTTGGTTGTGATAATGCTTGCAAATGAAAGCTATACCAACAATGCTTAGCACACCGAAAGCTACACCTTATTCAAAATGATTAACTAGACTTTTCCTTATAAATTACTAACAAATGCAAGGCTAGTTTAACGGTAAAACATTAGATCCTCGTCAGGAGAAATTATGTATGTAGAAAAATTAAGAAGCGACAAATATCTCACTCGAGATACATCTTGAGAATGCCTCAAAATGAAGTTACCTTTTCTAGAACTCGTGTCGATTCACAATATAATTTAAATAAAACAACCATAACTTTAGGCGAATCAAGCACAAAACTCGACCAAGAAAAGGACATGGAAAATGCACGGTGGCATAAATTACAACCGATCAATTTCAAAGGACTTACCTCGGTAACTTTTCGATTACAATCTTTGAATGATCTTGATGAATAATCAGTAAACAATCCAAATGATCGCAATGGTCGTCCCAATGCTTACCTCTCTACATTAATTCATACAACAAGCAACGTGAATTGACAGCGATGGGAACCCGATAACCAAGGTCTATGTGAGAAGAAGGAGAAGAGCATAAGGCGATAAGAGAAGGCGTGGCTGGACGTTAGGATTTTATTTAGTTTTAGTATATTTCCTTGTTTCTTATTAATTCTTATCATTTTTAATTCCTTTTCCTAGTAGGACTCTATTAGTTAGTGCGTAGTCCTTTTCCTAGTAGGACTCCATTAGTTGGATGAAGTCCTTTTCCTAGTAGGACTCTATTTATTAGTCTATATAAACTCGGTGAGTAGATGAGAGGCGGGAAGAAATTATTTATGAGAATTACAGCCAGTCGCTGCTGATTACTAGGTTAATTCAAGGATTATCTTTGAGTTGCTAGGATTTCTTGCAGGAGATCTCATAAATTGGTATCGCAGAGCAAGTTGTGATCAAGTTTATTGCACATCCATAAGAAGGTTTCTAATCAAAGCGATTTGAAAACATTGAATCTTCGATCGACAAATTGAGCTCCATGTTGCGGACAATTTCGCTGCAACTTGAGGACCGTACAGGCGTAGTATTGGTGGAAGACATCGAGGAAGACTTCGTGAAGGGCTCGACAAAACCAACACAGACGAGAGCAGCGAATGTTTGGAGATGTTCGGCACGAACATCACCGTGATAATCAAGGAGGATGACAGCGACATCACCATTGGAGCAGCGGTGATGACTCGCAAGGAAGAAAAATAATGAATTCTATGATCGGTCGGCCAACGCCACCTCGGCATCACCATGACCGTCGAAAAGAATTCGTGGGAAGCGAATAATCCATTTGCGACAAACCCAAAACCGTTCCACAGTGGATGGATCTATGTCGATCAAGAGGAGGAAGATGAAGTATCGATGACTCACAATCGAAGGTGAAAAATCAATTTATAGTAGAACAAGACCAGAACGTCCCAGGATCACCGTCCGAAGGAGTTCGCTGGAATTTCCTAAATTTGGGCGATGATCCAATTAACTGGGTGGATAAAGCGAGCAATATTTCAAATTTAATGAAATAAAATTAAAACATTGTGTTCAGATTTATTCGTACTACATGGAGGGTGAAGCAAAGCGATGGTGGCGATGGTTTGAACAAATCAATGGAGGTCCGGAATTTCATGGTTTCGATTCGAAAGGTGCATTCTGCGTTTTGAAACCTCGCAAATTGAGGATGCTAATGAATCCATGAATAAGTTACGCCAAACTGGAAGTTTTCGTGACTATCTCCGGAATTCGAGAAACTAATGAGTAGAGTTCCACACCGCCACCTAGTGCATTACTCGGGCGTTTATGGCAGGATTAAAACCGAAATAGCCATCGAGGTGAAGATGTGGAGACCTTATGATCTGCAAGAAGCGATTGAATTGGTAACGAGGAAAGAGGGCAGTTTAAACAAGAGCTATAGCCACGCTTGATCTAGGGTGGCTCGACAACCCTAAATCGAAACTTCCAACCAAGGTCCTCCCATGAGTGCTACTGGCCAAAGCCTATCATCGACATTCCTCCATCCGGAAAGGCGAATCTAACTCTAATGATGAAATTAATAAGCGAAGACAAGCTGGCCTCTGCTTTTACATGCAACAAGAAATCTGAGTGGAATCATGTGTTCTAATGCGAAAATAATGAACTTAACGTTGGAAGACCTAAGCCGGGCAGAGGAAAATAATTCTCCTCGAAATATGATGAGGAACCGAAGACTTGGCGAAAGATGAAGATGGAAGCGTGAGAATTGAGTTGATCAATTAGTGACTATGGAGGACACGAAGATGCAGAAATTTCTTTTAATCGTTTAATCGAGAATGGCGGAGAACGAGCTCTGAAATTTGAGGACACATTGGGAGGTTTCCATTAAAATTCTGGTGGATAGTGATGCTACTCTTAATTTTATATCTACTCAGTTGGCTGAATACTTACGGTTATCGACAACTCATGGAAGATTTCCTTGAGTCGCCACGGTAGTGGGCATGCGCTCACATGTGATACGAGATATGAGAGGTGCCCATTATCATTCAAGGAATTCGTTTCCACGTGACATTATTTTCAATACCTCTACCTAAGATGGATGTAGTTTTGGGATGCCTTGGATGGAAGATATTAGCCCATTCTTGATGGATTGCAAGGAGTTGTCACTAAACTTTTGGTGTGGTGATGAGGTGATGTTATTGAAAGGAATTGGGTATACTCCACCGGACCTCTAGGCGAAAATGTTGGACGAGGAATTGGTGTAGGAGGAAGCTATACTTATTAATGTCACGAGGAACGCATTATGAAGAAGATCGGCCCGATGAGTGGAGCAAAATATAGATATCGAAGCTCTTGGCGAATTTGAGGAGATTACAAGCCTTTGTTGCGTTGCCTCCTCAACGAGAATTTGATCATCAATTCATTTGCCGACGAGTTCAAACACGTGAATGTAGCACCTATCGTTATGCACATTTTCGGAAAAATGAGATTGAAAAGCAAGTCGAGGAGATGATGAGTGCGAGGGTTAGTGAGATATAGCACTAGTCCCTTTTCTTCTCCATTTCTCTTAGTAAAGAAGATAGGCGGGACTTGGAGGTTTTGTAAAGATTATCGCCCGCAATGAGCGACCATCAAAGATAGATTTCGATTCGACCGTGGACGATATGCTCGATGAATTACATGGGTTGTCTTCTTTTCTAAGCTCGATTTGCGGGTTGGATACCACCGAATCGCATCCGTCCCGATGGCGTGCACAAGACGGCATTAGAACTCACAATAGCCCTACGAGTATCGTAATGGCTTTTGGGTTATGTAACACCTTCCACGTTTGATCGATCATGAATAATATTTTCCGCCATATTTGTAAAGTTTGTTTTGGTATTCTTGATGATATCTTGGTTTATAGTAGGAGTTGGGATGAGCACCTAAAGCCGATTGCGCACGGTTTTGGAGATTTTGAGGATAACAAATTTGTTATCAAACATTCTAAGTGTTTCTTTGGGGTGCGAGTAGAGTACTTAGGACACTTTATCTCAAGTCGAGGAGTAAGGGTTGATCCACGCAAAATTGAGCCGTGGTAAAGTGGCCAACTCAGGCTAATGTGTGAGTTGAGAGGATTCCTCGGATGGCAAGGTATTATCGAAAATTTTGCCGAGATTTGGAGAAAATGCTAGAGTATTGCATCGGTTGACTAAGAAAAACAAGTTTAAGTGGTCGGATGAGGCTCAAAAGCATTTGAGGGGCTCAAAGAAGCAATGAGTTCAACTCTTGTCTTAGCACACCTAATTTTGATGAAGAGTTTATTATTGAAGGCGATGCATCGGGATATGGTATTAGGCGATTACGTCTCGAAACGGGAAACCTATCGCGCTTAAGTAAGGGAATTGCGGAATCTAAAAGTCTTGGTCCGTTTATGAGAAGGAAATGTTGGCAATATTGGAGGCTATTAGTTGTTGGAGGCCTTATTTAGTAGGAAGAAAGTTTAAGATTATTCTTGATCAGCGTAGTTTACACTATTTGTTGGAGCAGCGAATTACCACACCGAACGACAAAAGTGGATAGCGAGTTGGTGGGTTTGATTATGAGATTATTTATCATCACGGAAAGGAGAATAACGTTGATGCATTATCTCGAAGGGAAGTTGATGGCGGTGCCTCTCGATAGTTTATCTGCTCCTACTTGAGAATTTGGGAGGAGATTCTGTTGTAACTAAAATGGATGCCGAGTTGGGACCAATATTGCAACAAGTGAGTGATGGGAATTATTGTCGAGAAGGATTCGAAGTTCGCCATGGTATGTCGGCGAAAAGGGAGGTTGAGTTAGAAAGGAGAGTTAGAGATCGCCTAATTCGAGTTTCATACTACGTGTTTGGCGGGCATTACAGGATATTGCGTTCTTTCAAGAGGATTTCGCAATTATTTGGTTGATATGGGTTAAAGAAAGACATTGTTAAATTTATACATGCATGCGATATGTGTCAGCGCAATGATAAAGGCGGACAGCGAGTTAGGTAGGATTATTGGCACCACCGCCGATTCCGGCAGTGTGGGTAGATGTTTGATGGATTTTATCTCACCACAGCTCGTTCTAAAGGAAAGACACTATCTTGGTGGTGGTTGATCGGTTGTCCAAGTATGCCCGTTTATTGCTCTAAGCCGTCCTTACTCGTGAAGATGTTGTTGATCTATTTGTTAGAAAGCGTGGTAAAATTGCATGGAATTCCCGGTCCATTGTTTACGATGGGGATCGTGTTTTATAAGCACCTTTTGGCGCGAGTTATTGATTACAAGGAACTCGACTAAAGATGACTTCGCCTTATCATCCTCAAAAGCATGGACAAGCGGGGTAGTGAATATCGGTGCGGAGCAATATCTTCGTTGTTTTCTGTCGGCAGAAAGGATGGGAAAAATACTTGCCATGGGCTGAATATTGGTATAATACTACTTATCAACGCTCAATTGATATGACACCATTTGAGGTTGTGTATGGACGACCAGCGGTACCAATTCCAGCACATGAGCCGGATCAACAACCGTACATGAGGTGGATGTACAATTACGTGAGCGAGATGCTTTCTTTGAAGGAACAACGCTTTAATCTGAAGGTGTGCAAAATCGAATGAGGCGATATGCAGATGCTAAGAGGCGCCCGAGGAATTTGTAGTTGGCGATTGGGTTTATCTTAAGTTACAACCATATCATCAAATTCGGTGTTCAAAAGGCTGACGAAACTTGCAAATTTTTGGCCCATTTCGGTCGATGAGCGAATTGGGTCAGTGGCATATCGTTTGGACTACCTGTTGACTCCAAGATACATCAGTATTTCATGCTTCCTTGTTGCGACATAAGGTGGGAAAATTGCGGATGCTCGCCAGCGTTGCCACCCTATTCGTCGGACGGGCTACCTGCCCTTGAGCTGAAAAAGTTGTGGATACGGATGGAAAACACACCGGGGTGGACAAGTGCGAGAAGGGTTGGTTAAGTGGAAAGCACTTGAGCCTGAAAATGCAACATGGGAGCTATTAAAGAGCTTGGCGCAATTTCGAGCTTAACCTTGAGGACAAGGTTCATTTGAAGGAGGAGGAGATGATGGGAACCCGATAAGGTTTATGTGAGAAGAAGGAGAAGAGCATAAGCGGCGATAAGACAAGCTATGGTATTTGGATGTTAGGATTTTATTTAGTTTTAGTATATTTCCTTGTTTCTTATTAATTCTTATTATTTTAATTCCTTTTCCTAGTAGGACTCTATTAGTTAGTCTGTAGTCCTTTTCCTAGTAGGACTCCATTAGTTAGGATGAAGTCCTTTTCCTAGTAGGACTCTATTTATTAGTCTATATAAACTCGGGCTAAGTAGATGAAAGGCAGGGAAGAAATTGTTTATGAGAATTACTGACAAGTCGCTGATTACTAGGTTAATTCGAGGATTATCTTTGAGTTGCTAGGATTTCTTGCAGGAGATCTCATCAGCAACAAATCATCCTAAGATCCATGTTGTGATCCAACTAAGAATGCTCAAAAACTCATCTAATATTATAAGAAATTCCTCAAATTAGATAAAAAAAATCTTGTACATGATAACCAAAATTCAGCCAAATCATATACAAATAAGACCTATGTAACCTTGATTTAATTTGCTTTAAATTTTAAATGATTTACATTGGATTTGTTGTAATGCTCGATTTTGTGTTGGACTTGAGGAAGTCAGAGGTTGTGCCCTAGCTAGAAAAGCTAACTTACATAATTTATTTTAGGGCCTTCAAATATTACTTTGAGATATGGGCTAAGTAATAAAATAAATTTTGAACTTATGAAATTATAAAATTATATTATTAAGTTTTGAGCTTATATAATTGTCAAAATTATATTATTTATTCTCAAATTGGGCTTTGTAGAATATTTTTGTTGAGCCCAAGTTCTATTTTATAATTATGTAGAATTAAGATTTAATAAACAAGAGTTGAGTAGTTTAGGACTACTATTAGGTAGAAACTTGATGTTTGCAGACTCTGAGAACTCACACGCCAACCTCATGCGTACCGCTTTCACAAAATAATGCACCACAGTAAATGCCGACTACTAGCCAGTGATTGAGCAATTTCGTCGATACGCACCGCCGAGGTTCGATGGTAGGAGTGGATCTCTGATTTTAGAAGAATAGATAATAATGGAGCTTGAGAGAATTTTTGAGCATATAGAGTGTCTTGATGCCCACAAGGTGTCGTCTTGTGATCTTCCAATTCATGAAGATGCATGCCACGGTGGAAGTCTTATAAAAGTGGTTTGGTCAAGCGGAGATCTGAGGCGACACGGGGAGCACCAATATTGTTCGTAAAGAAGAAGATGGTAGCATGAGGATGTGTATCGATTATCGAGACACGAATCAACTTCTGATAAAGAACAAGTACCTCACAGAGAATTGAAGACCTCTTCAATCAACTATAAGGTGCGAGGAGTTTTCTCAAAGATATATCTACGATCGGGATACCATCAATTGAAGGTGAAGGAAGATGATATTCCCAAGGCGGCTTTTAGGACAAGATATGGTCCTATGTGTTTGTGGATTAGCCTTTGGATTGTCGATGCCCTGCGATTTTATGGATTTGATTAATATGGTGTTTCATCCATACTTGGATAAGTTCGTGATCGTTTTCATCGATGACATCTTGATATACTCTAAAAATCAAGAAGAGCACGAGTCGCGTCCTACTACGTCTTGGAGATACTAAGGAAAGAAAAGTTGTATGCGAGTTTACAAAGTGTGAGTTTTGGTTTGAATCGGTTGGATTTCTTGGACACGTGGTGACATACATCGGGAAGAAATTGAAGTGGATCAGACAAAGGTTGATTTGTAAGTAATTGGAAAGTGCCGACAAACACCGCGGAGATACGAAGTGTTCTCGGACTAGCGGATATTATAGAAAATTTATCGAAGGTTTTCAAAGATTGCGGGATCACTCGCTCGGTTGACACGGAAGGAATACCGTTTGAGTGGGCGGAGAAACGCGAAAAAGCTTTCAAATATTAAAGAGAAGTTGGTAGCTTGCTCCGTCTTAACTATCCCGATAATTCTAAGGACACAAAATCGATAGTGGCGCGTCGAAGCAGGGGTTTAGGATGGGTTCTAATGTAAGAAGGAAAAGTGGTGGCTTATCGATCTAGGCAGTTGAAGTCACATGAACTAAATTATCCTACACACGATTTGGAATTGGCGTGATGGTTCATCTTTCAAGATTTGAAGACATTACATTTATAGGGGTATGTGTGAGATTTATCTTGACGAAAAGAGTTTGAAATATTTTTCACACAAAGAGCTAAACATGAGACAACGAAGGTGGTTGGGTGAGTCGAGGACTATGATTGTAGATTTTGTACCACCTGGAAAAGCAAATGTAGTGGTAGATGCACTTAGCAAAAGTTGATGCAAATCTGTAAGAAGGTTAACTCGACAAGAGGAGTTGGTGAAAGATTTTGAAAGATTGAGTCTTAAAGTAGTGACCACGCTAAAGAGTCGGATGCTATTATCTCGACTTTGGTAGACGCCCGATGTTGCAAAATAGAATTCGAAGCTCGAAAAGGATGATGAGTTCCTACAAATGATGCTAGGCGAGAGTGTATGATGATCAGGAGGATTTTCGGTTTTGCATGGCGGGACACTTGCATAATAAGAGAATTTGTGTGTCGGTGGATGAGGAATTAAGAAAGAGATAACGAATGAGGCACATCGAATCGTGTACAGTCTGACCTCGTAGCACCAAGATGTACAAAGATTTAAAGAAGAGATTTTGGTGATATGGCATGAAAAGGTCGATTGAAAAGTATGTGGAGCGATGTCTGGCGTGTCAACAAGTAAAGGCTAAACATCAAAGACCATCGGGATTGTTAAAGCCCTTAGAGATACCAGAGTGGAAATGGGAACACATCACTATGGATTTCGTAGTTCGACTTCCTAGAACTTTGAGAGGTAATAATGCAATTTGGGTGATTGTTGACCGTTTGACTAAGTCGGCACATTTTATACCAATGCATATGACATTTTCGATGGACAAGGTTTTGGGGTATTCTACACCTTGTTTTGGGTACAAAGTCAAAGTTTTCGACAGCGTATCATCCTCAGACATGCACGGCGGTCGGAAAGAACGATTCAAACTTTGGAAGATATGTTAGAACTTGTGTCTTGGATATTAGAGGAACTTGGGAACACATTTGCCATTGATAGAGTTTGCTTATAACAATAGTTACCACTCCAGTATTGGTATGACTCCTTATGAGGCACTCTATGGGAGAAAATGTAGATCACCTATCTTTTGGGATGAAATTGGTGAAAGAAAAATCTTAGAACCTGAGATGGTGGAAAGAACTGTTGATGTTGTCAACAAAATTCGAGATAGAATCAAAGTTGCTCAAGATCGACAAAAATCGTATGCTAATAAAAGAATAAAAGATTTGCATTTTGAAGTTGGTGATAAGGTGTTTTTGAAGGTAGCACCAATGAAAGGAGTTCTGAGATTTGGTAAGAAATGAAAGTTAAGGCCTCGCTTCATTGGAGATGTTGCTTATCGTTTGGCGTTATCGCCTGCGCTGTCATCTGTGCATAATGTTTTTCATGTTTCGATGTTGAGGAAGTATACGCATGACACGAGTCAAATCGTATCTTATGGTGGTATATAACTTAATAAGGATTTAACCTATGAGGAATAACTCATCGCGATTTTGGATCCAAAAATCCATGAGTTAAAGAGTCGACGCATGACTTTAATTAAAATACATTGGAGTCGCCATGGACCTGAGAAAGCGACTTGGGAGCGTGAGGATGAGATTCGAGCTAAGTACCCGTCCCTAATAGCACCGGATAAGACAAATTTCGAGGACGAAATTTTTATTAAGTGGGTAGGGTTGTAACACCCCATTTTTTGCTTGATTTAATTTGTTTTAATTTTAAATGATTTACGTTTGACTTGTTGTCATGTTCGATTTTGTGTTGGACTTGAGGAGTTCATAGTTGTGCCTCAGCTAGAAAACTAACTTCATAATTTATTTTAGGGCCTTCAAATATTCTTTCTGAGATATGGGCTAAGTAATAAAATAAATTTTGGACTTCAAATTATCAAATTATATTATTAAGTTTTGGGCTTATATAATTGTCAAAATTACATTATTTATTCTCAAATTGGGCTTTGTAAAATATTATTTTATTGAGTCCAAGTTCTATTTTATATTTATGTAGAATTAAGATTTAATAAACAAGAGTTCAAATAGTTTAGGACTCTATTAGGGTTATATTCATGTAACTATATATATTTTCACAAAATTCTATACGCACACCATTCCACAGCATACAAAATTTATTTTTATTTTTTCTTTCATCTCCTCAAGCATAGCTAGTAGCCTTGGAATTCACGTTTAGCTACTGTCAAATTTACTTTTTTTTTTATAAGCAGTTCATCTTTTACAGTTTTAGAGATACACGTGCATGTCCTCCTGATTGCTATATTGTTAACTTCATTTATTTGTCTAGCTATTTTACCTCCAACACGTTACACTAGATCGCAATATAATTTCTATTTAAAGTACAAAGAATCTTCTTATACATGCAATGCAATGCAGACACCTACATTTTAAATTTATGTGTGTAAATCCCAAGGGACTTACGTGTAGCTTATATGTTTTATCCCTGTAATTTTATTTATTAAAGTGTAAATTAAGGTAGCAAAATGTCATGCCCAAAACCGTGTAAACTGCCACTTTAGATTCTTGTGCCTAATTATGGTGTTCCATCACACATTCACACTTTTTGTAATATACATATGTATATATATACATATATATATATACACGATTTATAACTCTCTATTTTAGTACAAAGAAAAGTTGATGTACTAATACAGGGAAATAGATGTAGTTATTTCACCTTTAACTATCTAGTTATTTATTGATTTTTGTTTGGATTGGGAATTTTGATTATAGATTTTTAGACGCCAGTTTCATATTTATATTGGAACGGTTTTAAGTTAAGTATTTGATTTGGGTTATTTGATTAACTTTTAAAATAATTCAATAATGAGGTCATATTATTATTATATATTGTTATTTTGGGTGTGAGTTTATGGAAATTAAAGATTTATTTTATTAGTAGTTAGTCACTGGATGTATAAGTTTCAAGTAATTAATTATTATTACCTTATTTAGATTTAGATAAGCATATAAGTTTGATTAATAAAATGGGTAACTAGTACGCAAAAGTTATAAATAAAATTTTGGATCTAAAGTTTCTAAGAACAATACCCTTATGCTAGCTTGGTTTGACTTTTAAATAAATTGGTCCTTTGATTTTGAAATAATATTTAATTCTTTAAGAAATTGCATTTAGGATTCCTTTATGGACCTTTATAAAATTTAAAGTATTTTATTTAACTAGATGCGGCGCAACTAGGACCCTCGTCCCAAAATTGATTGATTTGGATTTGTTTGCTCGGCAAAACAAGGTGGGTGAGATTTTCTTATACTTGCAAACATGTGATTTGGAATAAACATATTTATTGTGGGTGAAATCTTCTTTAACTTGCAAATATGTGATTTGGAATAAACATGTTTATTTTGTGAAAGTGAAATTGGTTTGAGAAATATTTTTATTTCTAACGTGTATATCGTGGTTTGGATTGTGATACGATATTTATCATGTGGTGTAGTAGTATGCAAGTGGAAAGTCGTGACGATAAGTCATCACTACGATATATCCTATGACGGTGAGGCGGGAATTTTAAGCGGTGAGGTCGAGTATCGACATGACTGCAGCACGATTTTAAGCGGTGAGGCTAAGTCTCGATGGTGAGTCATCGACCAGATATATCCTATGCCCAGGAGGAGGATTTTAAGTCGATGAGGACGAGCCTCGACGGTGAGTCATTGACTACGTATATATCCTATGCCGGTGAGGCAGGATTTTTAAGTCAGTTAGGGCGAGTCTTGACGGTGAGTCATTGACTACGTACATATCCTATGTCGGTGAGGCTGAGCCATGACGGTGAGTCATTAGCTACGTATATCCTATGCCGGTGAGGCATGATTTCTATGTTCCCCACCACTGAGTACGTTTTTGTGCTCACCACAGGTCGGTGATCGTGGAGCGGCGTGGCGGTGTGGGTGTGCCTAGTGGTGTTATGTCGCTTTTAATTCATTCCAAGACTTGTGTTATTTTGTTTAATTTCTTTTTCTTTAATAACGTTGTTGAATTTGAGTTATTAGGACTACAATTTATCTCATGCTATTAGGTCTTGCGTAGTTTGCTTAGGAACCAGTTCTGTAGTGCAAAGTTTAGACTTGAGTTTGTTGGACTTATATTTGGAAAATTTTATTGGAGAGATTTTATATATGTTATTTAAATGTTTCATTCAAATAAAAAAAAAATCACTTTAACATGTTTCCGCTTTAGCTATTTAAGAAAAATATAGCATTTTAAATGATGAATTTATGGTGTTACAACCAAACTTCAAATTTCACAAAATTAGTATGAGAAGATCTACTACATAACAAAACTTGACCAAAACATATGAAAAATACTTAATTCTTCAATTTCTGTAACTAACTTTGATTAATGTTCCATACGTAATTAGCGAGATTGCAGCTGAAAGTTGAAACTGCTTTTTCCACAAACCCTTCCAATTCATTCTTGAGAATAGGAACCTCCCAATCGATCCTCATGAACCCATGAAAAGATGTTGAGAAAAGCGGTATTATTTGGTTGACCAATAATGCTTAGCACAGTGAAAAAGCTATACCAATAATGCATAGCACACTAAAAGCAACACCATATTCAAAATGAATTAACTAGATTTTTTCCTTATAAATTACTAACAAATGTAAGACTAGTTTAAAGGTAAAACCATTAGATCCTCATCTAGAGAAATTGTGTCATAGAAAAATTAAGAATAGCAAATATCTCACTTAAGATACATCTTGAGAATGCCCTCAAAATGAAGTTACCTTTTCTAGAACTCGTGTCAATTCACAATATAATTTAAATAAAACAACCATAACTTTAGATAGAATCAAGCAATAAAACACAACCAAGAAGAGGACATGGAAAATGCTTTGGTAGCATAAATTACAAACTGATCAATTTCAAAAGGACTTACCTCAGTAACTTTCCCAGTTACAATGTTGAATGATCTTGATGAATAATCTGTAGTAAGCAATCCAACCATACGCAACGCCAACCCAAATGCTTACCTCCTCTACATTGATTCATACAACAAGCACCGCGAATTCAGCAACAAATAATCCTAAGATCCATGTTGTGATCCAACTAAGAATGCTCAGAAACTCAAATCATATACAAATAAGACCTAACTTCAAAGTTCACAAAATTAGGTAAAAAGATATACTACACAACAAAACTTCAGTCAAAAACATATGCAAAAAATACTTAATTCTTCAATTTCGGTAACTAACATGATTAATGTTGCACACAGAATTAGCAGCATGGAAGTTTTCCAACAAACCCTTCCAATTCATTCTTCAAGAACAAGAACCTCCCATTCAGATACTCAAGAACCCATGAAAAAGATGTTGAGAAAAACTGGTATTATTTGGTTGTCACAATAATGCTTAGCACGATGAAAGCTAAACAAATAATGTTTCGCACAATGGAAAGCTACACCTTATTCAAAATGAAATAACTAGATTTTTTCCTTATAAATTACTAATAAACGCAAGACTAGTTTAACGGTAAAGCATTAGATCCTCATCTAGAGAAATTATGTCTTATGAAAATTAAGAGCAACAAATATCTCACTCAAGATATATCTTGAGAATGCCCTCAAAATGAAGTTACCTTATCTAGAACTCGTGTCAATTAACAATATAATTTAAATAAAACAACCATAACTTTAGACAGAATCAAGCACAAAAACTCAACCAAGAAGAGGACATGGAAAATGCACAGCTGATCAATTTCAAAAGTACTTACCTCAGTAACTTTTCCAGTTACAATGCTGAATGATCTTGATGAATAATCTTTAGAAAGCAATCCAACAGTCTGCAATGACCATCCCAAATGCTTACCACCTCTGCACTGATTCATACAACAAGCACCCTGAATTCAGCAACAAATCATCCTAAGATCCATGTTGTGTACCAACTAAGAATGCTCAGAAACTCATCTAATATTATAAGAAATGCCTCAAATTAGACAAAAAAAATTCTTGTACATGATAACCAAAATTAAGCCAAATCATATACAAATAAGACATAACTTCAAAGTTCACAAAATTAGGCACAGAAGATATACTACACAACAAAACTTCAGTCAAAAACATATACAAAAAAATACTTAATTCTTCAATTTCGGTAACTAACTTGATTAATGTTAGACTCAGAATTAGTAGCATTGCAGCTTGAAACCTCTTTTCCACAAACCCTTCTAATTCAATCTTCAAGAACAGGAACCTCCCATTCAAATCCTCATGAACCCATGAAAAAGATGTTGAGAAAACCTGCTATTTGGTTGTGCCAATAATGTTTAGCACGGTGAAAGCTATACCAATAATGCTTAGCACACTGAAAACTACACCTTATTCAAAATGAAATAACTATTTTTTTTCCTTATAAATTACTAACAAATGCAAGACTAGTTTAACGGTAAAAGCATTAGATCCTCATCTAGAGAAATTATTTCATAGGAAAATTAAAAGCTACAAATATCTTACTTAAGATACATCTTGAGAATGCCCTCAAAATGAAGTTACCTTTTCTAGAACTCGTGTCAATTCACAATATAATTTAAATAAACAACCATAACTTTAGACAGAATCAAGCACAAAAACTCAACCAAGAAGATGATATGGAAAATGCATAGGTAGCATAAATTACAAACTGATCAATTTCAAAAGGACTTACCTCAGTAACTTTTCCAGTTACAATGCTGAATGATCTTGATGAATAATCTGTCGTAAGCTATCCATCAGTCTGCAATGGCCATCCCAAATGATTACCTCCTCTGCATTGATTCATACAACAAGCACCGTAAATTCAGCAACAAATCATCCTAAGATCCATGTTGTGATCCAACTAAGAATGCTCAAAAACTCCTCTAATATTATAAGAAATTTCTCAAATTAGAAAAAAAAATTCTTGTACATGATAACCAAAATTGGCCAAATCATATACAAATAAGACTTAACTTCAAAGTTCACAAAATTAGGCACAGAAGATCCATACACAACAAAACTTCAGTCAAAAACATATACAAAAAAAAATACTTAATTCTTCAATTTCGGTAACTAACCTGATTATGTTCCACAGAGAATTAGCAGCATTGCAGCTTGACACCTCTTTTCCCACAAACCCTTCCAATTCAATCTTCAAGATCAGGAACATCCCATTCAGATCCTCATAAACCCATGAAAAAAATGTTGAGAAAAACTAGTGTTATTTGGTTAGCAAATAAGGCTTAGCACAATGAAAGCTATACCAATAATGCTTAGCACACCGAAAGCCACACCTTATTCAAAATGACATAACTAGTTTTTTTCCTTATAAATAACTAACAAATGCAGGACTAGTATAACGGTAAAAGCATTAGATCCTCATCTGGATAAATTATGTCATAGGAAAATTAAGAGCTGCATATATCTTACTCAAGATACATCTTGAGAATGCCCTCAAAATGAAGTTACCTTTTCTAGAACTCGTGTCAATTCACAATATAATTTATGTAAAATAACCATAACTTTAGACAGAATCAATCACAAAAACTCAACCAAGAAGAGGATATGGAAAATGCATAGATAGCATAAATTACAAACTGATCAATTTCAAAAAGGACTTACCTTAGTAACTTTTTCAGTTACAATGCTGAATGATCTTGATGAATAATCTGTAGTAAACAATCCATCAATCTGCAATGGCCATCCCAAATGATTACCTCCTCTGCATTGATTTATACAACAAGCACCGTGAATTCAGCAACAAATCATCGTATGATCCATGTTGTGAACCAACTAAGAATGCTCAGAAACTCATCTAATAATATAAGAAATTACTCAAATTAGATAAAAAAATTCTTGTACATGATAACCAAAATTCAGCCAAATCATATACAAATAAGACCTAACTTCAAAGTTCACAAAATTAGGCACAGAAGATCTACTACACAACAAAACTTCAGTCAAAAACATATACAAAAAAATACTTAATTCTTCAATTTCGGTAACTAACCTGATTAATGTTCGACACAGAATTAGTAGCATTGCAGCTTGAAACCTCTTTTCCACAAACCCTTCCAATTCAATCTTCAAGAACAGGAATCTCCCATTCAAATCCTCATGAACCCATGAAAAAGATGTTGAGAAAAACCGGTGCTATTAGGTTGGCCAATAAAGCTTAGCACAGTGAAAGCTATACCAATAATGCTTAGCACACTGAAAGCTACACCTCATTCAAAATGAAATAACTAGTTTTTTTCCTTATAAATTACTAACAAATGCAAGACTAATTTAACGGTAAAAGCATTAGATCCTCATCTAGAGAAATTATGTCATAGGAAAAAAAATTAAGAGCTGCAAATATCTTACTCAAGATACATCTTGAGAATGCCCTCGAAATGAAGTTACCTGTTCTAGAACTCGTGTCAATTCACAATATAATTTAAATAAAACAACCAAAACTTTAGACAAAATCAAGCACAAAAACTCAACCAAGAAGAAGATATGGAAAATGCATAGGTAGCATAAATTACAATCTGATCAATTTCAAAAGGACTTACCTTAGTAACTTTTCAAGTTACAATGCTGAATGATCTTGATGAATAATGCATGATACCGCAATGGCCATCCCAAATGATTACCTCCTCTGCATTGATTCATACAACATGCACCGTGAATTCAGCAACAAATCATCCTAAGATCCATGTTGTGATCCAACTAAGAATGCTCATAAACTCCTCTAATATAATAAGATATTCCTCAAATTAGAAAAAAAAATTATTGTACATGATAACCAAAATAGGCCAAATCATATACAAATAAGACATAACTTCAAAGTTCACAAAATTAGGCATAGAAGATCTATACACAACAAAACTTCAGTCAAAAACATATGCAAAAAAAAATACTTAATTCTTCAATTTCGGTAACTAACCTGATGATTAATGTTCCACAGAGAATTAGCAGCATTACAGCTTGACACCTCTTTTCCCACAAACCCTTCCAATTCGATCTTTAAGAACAGGAACATCCCATTCAGATCCTCATGAACCCATGAAAAAGATGGTGAGAAAAACTAGTGTTATTTGGTTAGCAAATAATGCTTAGCACAGTGAAAGCTATACCAATAATGCTTAGCACACCGAAAGCCACACCTTATTCAAAATGAAATAACTAGTTTTTTTCCTTATAAATTACAAACAAATGCAAGACTAGTATAACGGTAAAGGCATTAGATCCTCATCTAGAGAAATTATGTCATAGGAAAATTAAGAGCTGCAAATATCTTACTCAAGATACATCTTGAAAATGCCCTCAAAATAAAGTTACCTTTTCTAGAACTCGTGTCAATTCACAATATAATTTAAATAAAACAACCATAACTTTAGACAGAATCAAGCACAAAAACTCAACCAAGAAGAGGATATGAAAAATGCATAGGTAGCATAAATTACAAACTGATCAATTTCAAAAGGACTTACCTTAGTAACTTTTCCGGTTACAATGCTGAATGATCTTGATGAATAATCTGTAGTAAGCAATGGCCATCCCAAATGATTACCTCCTCTGCATTGATTCATACAACAAGCACCGTGAATTCAGCAACAAATCATCCAAAGATCCATGTTGTGAACCAACTAAGAATGCTCAGAAACTCATCTAATATTATAAGAAATTACTCAAATTAGACAAAAAAAATCTTGTAAATGATACAAACTACATAAATTTAGTATGCAATGTAATGCACAAGATACAACATCTAGTCATTATCATGGCAAATATTAGATGCTTATCTTGAATCTTTGTTAGTGGCCTTATAATAATTCTTAAGGGTACATAAACTAGGAACACCTCTAAACACAAAAGAACAAACTCCAAATACACCTTCTAGGTCTGTGGTATATACTGCGAGAATTAGCAAGAAAATATAACTTATGTATCTTCTTAGAATACTACAAAACCTTGAGGCCTAAAGGCATTAAAATCAGAAAGCAAACAAATCTAATACTGTAAGTTTTGCAAAAATCGTCTGAGCATCGGACGACAATGCAAATGATGAACTAAACATAATTTCATCCATTGAAAACAAAAGTATTATTAAACAGTAAGGTGAAAATGAATTTATAACCTGAGAATCGGTACTAAGAAAATCCCAAGCTTGAATCGGGCATGAAATAGTTGAAAATTGCATAAGTTTCTGCAAAACAGCGGAAAGAGAGAGTTTATTAAAGTTCAGACTTAGAAGAGAAGAATTTCACTTATTACTAAATTGATAAGCATAAAGCCTGCATATCCAAACCATAATGTTCTAGCAACTAACTTAAACTACATAATCATGAAAATACTTTATATATGATAGATGATATCCATATAAGCTTATTATCAAAATCCTTAAAAATATTAACATGCAAACAATAGTTCTGTCTAACCATAATTTTGAGAAATGTTGTCGAAAGCTCGTGACTAACTAATATTCACATGTTCACTATTATTTCAACCGCAAGCAAGAGCGGTGATGAAAAATAAATTATGTTATGACAAAAGATGAATGTAGCTAATATATCGACAAATGAACTCATAATCTTGAATGAACTAATTTTACATGAAAATATTTGAATTCACTTCTCGTTCCTCCCGCATCACATATGGTTGCAATTTAAGTCATTTCTCCTTTGCTATTCTAACTTTGGCTCTTCCTCACCACTTTTTATTTCATTTTCTATCCTAAAGAACTTGATCATAAAGCTCGTATGAGTATCAAATTTCTTTAACCAAAACATCGCACCTATTTTGCAAAAGCCTAATTCCATAGCGAAACATAAAGCATCCAAAGAACAAACAAGAACACTGAATTGCCTTTATAAAAACATGAGCGGAACAAACAAACGCCTCAATAATCGCTATAATAATGGCCTTGGTTTTCAGGTTATTAGTTCACATGCTTCATATGTACTCAAATGAATATTGTTGGAAATTAAATTATGTTTCTTATTTCAACATTAATAACATAATATTTCATGTTCTCCACACTATCCAGCTTGAGAAAGCATATGCTGATGAAACGGCTAAGCTCAACCCTCGTCACAGATTTGTGCATTGGTAGTTGTCAACAATCTCTCTCTCTCTCTCTCTCTACATACATATACGTACAAAAATGAGCCATATCTTTGCTTTCATGGATTCAGGATTTTCAGAACTTCATAGGCTATATTTACAGAGCTTACAGTGGAAAGAAGGTGCTCAAAGCTTGCGCTCATCAAGAGAAGGTTTGTAAGCATCTGCAGTATTCGGACAATTCAAGATAGTTAGAAATAATATTCAGTCTTTCCTAATGCAATAGTTTCTGTACCATGACAGCCTTCAATATAGAAATATGCTGTAATGAGAGGAATCTGTTTCCAACCACAACCTACAAGGAAAAGTTTTGCTGCTTGATTTTCAAATAATAGCTATCTCCAAATCATTCTCAGTTGAGTACAAAGAAGTTATAACCACAAATGGTTGCATTTCTTGCTCAGCGAAAGACTTCAGCAGTTGCATATTTGCGCATGAGTTACAAGCAAAGACATTGCATACGTATCATGACATGATTATCATCTTCCAAATATTATTGCAAGTATCAGAGGTAGTGGCCTTTGATGGATCAAACTCGAACTTCTCGACCACTTTTCTATCTCTCCACGATATCTAGAGAGTACTGGAGTTAAAGTTAAATCCATGGAATGAGAGATGTCGAACAGGTAACAAAATTTGAAGTGTAAAACAAAATTAACATGTTTTAAGAAAGTAACAAAAATAAAGGTTATGCTAGAAATTAAGCTACTCAAAATAGAAGGATACGGCCTGATAATAAGGATGGATCATCAAGGTATGGTATTGTATTTGTGACAGAAGCATACATTGAAAGCTTCATCCTGCATGATCAAAGGAAATTGTATAAGCTGTTGTCATTCAGAAGGCATCCGTAAATAGCTCTTCCACCGTTGTAAGACCAAGAAAGATTTGAAACCAACAGCAAATACATGAAATAAAATTTCTATGAATATTTTCAAATATAAGCATTGATACAAATGTTGGTCAAAACGACATACATCCAGCACCCAAATTAAGGAAAATATATGTCTTTCTTAATATCATGAGATAGACACCAAAGTATGGCACATAAATGCAAAACCCTCAGGTTTTCGCGACTTACTTAGCTCTCACTTCATCTTGCACAAATTTCTTGATGGTTTGTCTTTGTTCTTCCACAGTTTCCCTCTTATGCTCTAAATCATCAAATTCATTAACAATTTTTGTGTTAAACAAATAGAAATTATTAGCCTGTGCTATTAGAGATAAATCAAGAATCAAATGTACAATTTTATAAAATACATATCTAAGCTCCTCTCTGAGCTGGCGTTCTAGATTTTGTTCCTCTTCCAACTCTTTCTGCAGTAAGTCAAGTTCTGCACCAGCAGTGCTCTCTGATTATGCTGCTGCTGCTGCTTTCTGCTTGTATAAATGAATCTTATTTTCATAATCTAAACATCAAGTACCAAATATTAGGAGAAAGGAAAGCTAACCAACCCACAAGCGGCAGCTTCAAAAATTCCATATCAAAATCATACATGTTACTCTGTTTAACAATATGCATGCAGTATTTAGAGAAAATAAAATGCACTTGAAACAAGATCATGTGGTTCTTGCATCCCAGGATCACATAAACTATCCCAACTGTTACAGGAATCTAACAGAACCTTAATATGCTACTTATCCAATAGTTTAAGAATTATTAAATAAAAAACTTAAAAAGAATCGATAATACTGCAAACATCCACATTGAAGAGCAACAGACTGAAAAAACTTCGCAGTGATTAAATGGGGCCTATTGAGTAGCCCATTAAGACCAAATCTTATTCCAATTAAAAGATTAAACTGGATCTACAAGAACAACAATATATCATCATGAGTGAGTAAAATTAAACCTTCAATGGATTTCTGAACTTCACTGAAGTCTTTGTCACACTGGGACTGAAGGGCACTGGCTTGACGGAGGAAATGCCTAAGATTTGCAATATCCTCTTCTTTCAATACTTCTATCAAATTGTTGCTGATATTCATCAAGACTCCGCTTTGAATGTTGCCGATGCCTCCGCCATTTCTGCTTGCTGGTCGGAAAACTAGGTTCCTGATACTCAATTGTTGGTGATACCAATACGCACGATGAAAACTAACAGAATATACTAAGATCTGGGAAGTTATCTAGCGATTTTGTGAATTTTGAAGTGAAATGAGATCTGATTGGAGAAGAGACGGAAAATCTTGAAAGTTGGAGGATTTCAAATTGGGGTCAAAGAATTTCTAGCGCATTTTGTGAATTTTGAAGTGAAATGAGATCTAATTGAGAAGAGGAAAATCCTGAAAGTTTGTAGGATTTCAAATTGGGGTCAAATAATTTTTGCGATTTTAAAGCGGAGTGTAATTTGAATGGCAAGCTTATTCATTCACTTTAGTCCCCTCTAGGGATGGCAATGGACCGGATTTGGATCGGATCTTATTAGGTCCAGATCCAAATTTGAATTTTTTTGCTTGGGTCCGATCCGTCCGCATCCGCTGATCCAAAAAATTAGATCCGCACCTGCATCCATGAGATCCACAGGTTCGTGGTCTGAACCGGATCCATATATTTTATCTTCTAAAATAAATCATAAATCAACTATAATTCACAGTAAAACCATAATAATTATTTAAATATAAAGTAACACTATAATAATTATCTAGAATTTCTACAATCATCATTATACAAAAAGATGTTAGTTATAAATTTACTTTTGTTTTCATGACATCAAATAATATTATAATAAGAATAGAAGTAACACACATATCTTAGCAAAATAGATCACTCATATCTAATTCATATTTTTTTTTTCCAATTCAATGTATAATTTTCTAATGTTATTGACCTGCCTTCCAATTCTATAACCTAATTTATCCAATTTCGACTAGAAAGAAAAATAATATAATATACTTATAAATAAAATAAAAATTACATATATATGGATCCATGGGTCGGATCTGAACCGGATCTGGATCTCAGAAATCAAGATCCAGATCTTGATCCGGATTTTAAATGAATGGTCCAGATCCGATCCGGATCCATTGGATCCTATTTTTCGAAAATCCAGATCCTGAAAAATTGATCTAGACCTTCGGATCTGGATCGGGTCCAAGATCCCTTGCCATCTCTAGTCCCCACTCCACTAGTGTTATTTGGTTAGCAAATAATGCTTAGCACACCGAAAGCCACACCTTATTCAAAATGAAATAACTAGTTTTTTTCCTTATAAATTACTAACAAATGCAAGACTAGTATAACGGTAAAAGCATTAGATCCTCATCTAGAGAAATTATGTCATAGGAAAATTAAGAGCTGCAAATATCTTACTCAAGATACATCTTGAGAATGCCCTCAAAATGAAGTTACCTTTTCTAGAACTCGTGTCAATTCACAATATAATTTAAATAAAACGACCATAACTTTAGACAGAATCAAGGACAAAAACTCAACCAAGAAGAGAATATGGAAAATGCATAGGTAGCATAAATTACAAACTGATCAATTTCAAAAGTATTTACCTTAGTAACTTTTCCGCCATAATGTCGAATGATCTTGATGAATAACTGTCGTAAGCTATCCATCAGTCTGCAATGGCCATCCCAAATGATTACCTCCTCTGCATTGATTCATACAACAAGCACCGTGAATTCAGCAACAAATCATCCTAAGATCCATGTTGTGAACCAATTAAGAATGCTCAGAAACTCATCTAATATTATAAGAAATTACTCAAATTAGACAAAAAAATTCTTGTACATGATAACCAAAATTCAGCCAAATCATATATAAATAAGACCTAACTTCAAAGTTCACAAAATTAGGCATAGGAGATCTACTACACAACAAAACTTCAGTAAAAAACATATGCAAAAAAATACTTAATTCTTCAATTTCGATAACTAACCTGATTAATGTTCCACACAGAATTAGCCTGATTGATGTTCCACACAGAATTAGAAGCATCGCAGTTTTCCCACAAAACCCTTCCAATTCATTCATCAAGAACAGGAACCTCCCATTCAGATACTCATGAACCCATGAAAAAAATGTTGAGAAAAACTGGTGTTATTTGGTTGTCCAATAATGCTTAACACACTTTAGCTATACCAATAATGTTTAGCACATTGAAAGCTACACCTTATTCAAAATTAAATAACTAGATTTTTTCCGTATAAATTATTAACAAATACAAGACTAGTTTAATGTTAAAAGCATTAGATCCTCATCTAGGAAAATTATGTCATAGGAAAATTAAGAGCAGCAAAAATCTCACACAAGATATATCTTGAAAATGTCCTCAAAATGAAGTTACATTTTCTAGAACTCGTGCCAATTCATGATATCATTTCAATATGTTCAACCTAAATTTGCACCTCTAGGTTCTCGCAATAGTATGAGGCCTATGTAGTATGATAAGGTCAACCCAAGTCGTATCTCTCAAGAAAGACTCATCAGAACTTATGATGTGTTACGACTAAAGCAGTAAATCTAAATCATAAACTTGTTTGGGAGATGGTACTGGAATAAAATAGACTGTAAATTAAAGCAATGGAAAACTCAAACCAAGAGCTATAGCAATTCAGTTGCAAAAGAGTAATTCAAGAATGTGAAACTAGGGCATTAGGTTCTTCGTCTTGATTAATTAATTAATGTTTGCTTAAGAAATTTACCTACTCATGCAATCCTCTAACATTCAAATTAAACCCTAGACTTTCGTCCCTGTAGATTAAACTTAAATTATAAAATTCCACAAACAAATAAATTATTAGAGTACTCGTTTTCGGTACAATCTAACCCAATTGATTTGTACGGATGCAACGTGTCAATCTCTCGATCTCACCCGAAGCATAAACAATTAAATGATGGAAGCAAACCAAAATCAAAGTCGTCGATGAATCTCTTCAATCAAATGTTCTTGAATCACAAAGTGCAAAATAAAATAAATGGAAAACTTGGAAGAGAGAATTAGGCGAGGAAGACGAGAATTATGAATAAAATGTTATGGTTCACGCGTGTTTTAAATATATATATAGCCGTTGAAAATTCGACACAACACGGACGCAAGGCGTCACGAAACTAGGCTAAAACGCTTGCCCATCACGGACGCGGCATTCATCGACTACAAACCGCTACCAACGCCGGACGCAACGAAGCGCCGGACGCAGGCGCTCTCTGGACTTCTTCATATCGAGCGCCCAGCGCCGAACGCGGGCGCTCTATGGACAATGTGCATGTCGAGCCGAACACGAGCGCTCTCGGGACAATCTTCGCTTAGAGCGTCCCGTCGACGCAATGAAGCGTTGACGCGGCGCTCTGACTTCTTCATATCGAGCGCCAACGCCGACGCAGCGAAGTCACGGACGCAGCGCTCGACTTCTTCATATCGAGTAGCCGGACGCGAAGGCCTGTGGACAATGTGAAGTCGGAGCGACCATCACGGCTACACCGAGTCCGGCGCTGGGTCGTGCTTTTTGTCCCCAATTTATTTAAACACGCTCTAATCCCTACACAAACCGAAACCTAACATGATTCCAATAAAAGATATTCAAAAATAAACGAATAGGAACCAAGTTAGCAAAAATAACCAAAGAAAAATATAACAAAAATATGCAAAACAAGTCCCCCACACTTAAACTCTTAGCTTGTCTTCAAACAAATTTTAGTTTCTAGAAAAGAATGGTACACATCGAACCATTACTTCAAGTCGAGTCGATCACATATTCACATCCTCTCAATGCATTTTAATAATATAATTTTCAATACAATGATTCTCATTTGTCAATCCAAATATATGACTTATTATAGAATAGCTATGCTTCGACTCAATTATGCTTTCAGAAAACAACATACAACTTACATGGTTCCCTTTTATGTAAGACATCCCAATGACAAGAATAAATAAAGCATGTGGAACTTAAAGCAGATTATAGGACAATAATCGTTAGGTGTAGCCTTCAAGTTATAAACTTGAGTATCCTAACGTAGTATCCTATACCCATAACTTAAGAGTCTTCATTCGAGAGACAACACAAGCAAGAGGGGTAGAGCCCCTTATTCCACTTCAAGCCCACTTACATGATTCCCTTTTATGTAAGACATCCCAATGACAAGAATAAATAAAGCATGTGGAACTTAAAGCAGATTATAGGACAATAATCATTAGGTGTAGCCTTCAAGTTATAAACTTGAGTATCCTAACGTAGTTTCCTATACCCATAACTTAGAGTCTCCATTCGAGAGACAACACAAGTAAGAGGGGTAGAGCCCCTTATTCCACTTCAAGCCCACTTACATGTTTCTCTTTTATGTAAGACATCCCAATGACAAGAATAAATAAAGAATGTGGAACTTAAAGCAGATTATAGGACAATAATCGTTAGGTGTAGCCTTCAAGTTATAAACTTGAGTATCCTAACGTAGTTTCCTATACCCATAACTTAGAGTCTCCATTCGAGAGACAACAAAAGCAAGAGGGGTAGAGCCCCTTATTCCACTTCAAGCCCACTTACATGATTCCATTTTATGTAAGACATCCCAATGACAAGAATAAATAAAGCATGTGAAACTTAAAGCGATTATAGACAATAATCGTTGGGTGTAGCCTTGAGTTATAAACTTGAGTATCCTAACGTAGTTTCAGATACCCATTACTTAGAGTCTCCATTCGAGCGACAACACACAGCAAGAGGGTAGTCCCTTATTCAACTTCAAGCCCACTTACTTGGTTCCTTTTATGTAAGACATCCCAATGACAAGAATAAATAAAGCATGTGGAACTTCAAGCGATTATAGACAATAATCGTTAGGTGTAGCCTTGGGTTATAAACTCGAGTATCCTAACGTAGTTTTATACCCATAACTTAGAGTCTCCATTCGAGACAACACAGCAAGAGGGTAGAGCCCTTATTCCACTTCAAGCCCACTTACATGATTCCCTTTATGTAAGACATCCCAATGACAAGAATAAATAAAGCACGTGGAACTTAAAGCGATTATAGACAATAATCGTTAGGTGTAGCCTTCAAGTTATAAACTTGAGTATCCTAACGTAGTTTCTATACCCATAACTTAGAGTCTCCATTCGAGACAACACAAGTAAGAGGGTAGAGCCCCTTATTCCACTTCAAGCCCACTTTCATGATTCCTTTATGTAAGACATCCCAATGACAAGAATAAATAAAGATGTGGAACTTAAAGCGATTATAGACAATAATCGTTAGGTGTAGCCTTCAAGTTATAAACTTGAGTATCCTAACGTAATTTCCTATACCCATAACTTAGAGTCTTCATTCGAGAGACAACACAAGCAAGAGGGGTAGAGCCCCTTATTCCACTTCAATCCCACTTACATGATTCTCTTTTATGTAAGACATCCCAATGACAAGAATAAATAAAGCATGTGGAACTTAAAGCGGATTATAGGACAATAATCGTTAGGGTGCCTTCAAGTTATAAACTTGAGTATCCTAACGTAGTTTCCTATACCCATAACTTAGAGTCTCCATTCGAGAGACAACATGCAAGAGGGTAGAGACCCTTATTCAACTTCAAGCCCACTTACATGGTTCCTTTATGTAAGACATCCCAATGACAAGAATAAATAAAGCACGTGGAATTTAAAAGATTATGGGACAATAATCGTTGGGTGTAGCCTTCAAGTTATAAACTTGAGTATCCTAACGTAGTTTCCTATACCCATAACTTAGAGTCTCCATTCGAGACAACCTGAAGAGGGTAGAGCCCTTATTCCACTTCAAGCCCACTTACATGATTCCTTTATGTAAGACATCCCAATGACAAGAATAAATAAAGCATGTGAAACTTAAAGCAGATTATAGGACAATAATCGTTAGTGTAGCCTTCAAGGTATAAACTTGAGTATCCTAACGTAGTTTCGTATACCCCTAAGAAGCACGGGGACGGGGACGAAGTACGATACGATACGGGGACAAAAATATGTCAATTTTCCAAAAATTAAGATACGAATACGTTGAAAATACGTTTTTATTTATTTATTTATTTATATATTTTTATATTTCACTAATATTATAAAATTATAAATATTAAATAACTAATTAATTAGAATACCATACAAATAATTGCCTTAGTGGCAAGTGTAGCCTCACAATTTTGACATCCCATTAGTCACGAGTTGTTCGTTCAATAAATAAACAATATACTATTACTTAAACCAAAACAAAAATTAAAACCAAATAGAAAATTAAAAATTAACAAACACATGCGACGGTTGTTCAATTTGCATGTAACAACAGAATAAACACACAAGCACTTCAAAAGTTACAAAATTAAATGACATACAATTGTCATCAATTAAAATTCAAAAGTAAATTACTACTCAACTACACAAAGAAAGGAAAGGAGACAAGGACTCATGGCTGGCCGAAAGCGATGGCGCGACGGCGCGGCGCAACAAGACGATGCGCGTGGCACGACGCTGGTGGGCGGCGCGCCACGCGACAAGAATGCACGACAGGCGGCGTGGGGTGGCGGCGCATGAGGCGGGCGGCATTAGGGTTCTTGGGTTTGGGAGCTCAAGTCGGACAAAGTGTATTTGGATGGGTGAGTTTGAATTCATCTTTAATAAGGTTTTGAATGTATCATACTTGCAAAACGTATTTCACTATATACTACGCGTATTTTAACGATTTCAAATGTATTTATAAAAAATAAAAATAAAATAAAAATACGTAAAATACGTGATTTTTGACGTATTTTGCCGTCCTCAGATAAATACGCCCGGGACTGGACGGTGGCTCAATAACGCATCTGTTTCATAGCTATACCCATAACTTAGAGTCTCCATTCGAGAGACAACACAAGTAAGAGGGGTAGAGCCCCTTATTCCACTTCAAGCCCACTTACATGATTCCCTTTTATGTAAGACATCCCAATGACAAGAATAAATAAAGAATGTGGAACTTAACGCAGATTATAGGACAATAATCGTTAGGTGTAGCCTTCAAGTTATAAACTTGAGTATCCTAACGTAATTTCCTATACCCATAACTTAGAGTCTCCATTCGAGAGACAACACAAGCAAGAGGGGTAGAGCCCCTTATTCCACTTCAAGCCCTCTTACATGATTCCCTTTTATGTAAGACATCCCAATGACAAGAATAAATAAAGCATGTGGAACTTAAAGCAGATTATAGGACAATAGTCGTTAGGTGTAGCCTTCAAGTTATAAACTTGAGTATCCTAAAGTAGTTTCCTATACCCATAACTTAGAGTCTCCATTCGAGAGACAACACAAGCAAGAGGGGTAGAGACCCTTATTCCACTTCAAGCCCACTTATGGTTCCCTTTTATGTAAGTCATCCCAATGACAAGAATAAATAAAGCATGTGGAACTTAAAGCAGATTATAGGACAATAATCGTTAGGTATAGCCTTCAAGTTATAAACTTGAGTATCCTAACGTAGTTTCCTATACCCATAACTTAGAGTCTCCATTCGAGAGACAACACAAGCAAGAGGGGTAGAGCCCCTTATTCCACTTCAAGCCCACTTACTTGGTTCCCTTTTATGTAAGACATCCCAATGATAAGAATAAATAAAGCATGTGGAACTTAAAGCAGATTATAGGACAATAATCGTTAGGTTTAGCCTTCAAGTTATAAACTTGAGTATCCTAACGTAGTTTGCTATACCCATAACTTAGAGTCTCCATTCGAGAGACAACACAAGCAAGAGAGGTAGAGCCCCCTTATTCCACTTCAAGCCCACTTATTCAAAACATCACATCTAATATTTTTAGATTTTCTTTTCTTCTTTTTTTAAGGATAAATCACACAAGAAAGGGTCCCATGTACGAAGTATACGACAACCGATCACACACATTGTCTAATCACAGCTTCCTAATCATGTCCCATAGTTCAAATTGACACCTATGTTTCATCACACTAAAAACCATATATATCAAGACGAGTCGAAATTCAGATCAAAACACAACTAATCCAACTTTAAACAGAGTTCTTCAATCCCCATTTATTTCAAGAACATAAAATCCCCTTTTATTCAAACAAAAGGCTAAGAACAAAACACAAATAAACAGAAAACAATAGGTAAGAACAAAACACAAATAAAAGATGTTGAGAAAAACTGGTGTTATTTAGTCGGCCAATGACCTTATTCAAAATGAAATAACTAGATTTTTTCCTTATAAATTACTAACAAATGCAAGACTAGTTTAAAATTAAAAGCATTAGATCCTCATCTGGGAAAATAATGTCATAGGAAAATTAAGAGCAACAAATATCTCATTCAAGATGTATCTTGAAAATGTCCTCAAAATAATTTACCTTTTCTATAACTCGTGTCAATTCACAATATCATTTCAATAAACCAACCATAATTGTAGACAGAATCAAGCACAATAACTCAACAAAGAAGAGGACATGGAAAATGCATAGGTAGCAAAACTTGCAAACTGATCAATTTCAAAAGGACTTACCTCAGTAACTCTTCCGCATAATGTCGAATGATCATGATGAATAATTTGCGTAAGCAATCCAATGGTCCATCCCCAAATGCTTGCCTCCTCTGCCATTGATTCATACAACACGCACCTTGAATTCAGCAACAAACCATCCTAACATCCATGTTGTGATCCAACAAAGAATGCCCAAAAACTCATCTAATATTATAAGAAATTCCTCAAATTAGACAAACATATTTCTTGTACATGATAACCAAAATTCAGCCAAAATCATATACAAATAAGACATATCTTCAAAGTTCACAAAATTAGGCACAGAAGATCTACTACACAACAAAAACTTCAGTCAAAAACATATGCAAAAACATACTTAATTCTTCAATTTCGGTGACTAACCAGATTAATGTTCCACACAGAATTAGCAGAATGGCAGCTTGAAACCCATTTCCCCACAATCCCTTCCAATTCATTCTTCAAGAACAGGAACCTCCCATTCAAATCCTCATGAAGCCATGAATTCTCAGCCATAATCTCCACCATTTCCGGCCACAATTGACATTCAAAATCCCTAAAATCATCCATGAAAATCCACACTCCATGCCATAAACCACAATTAAACCAAAAAGAAACCTCAGAATTAGGCCCTCATACTCGAAACCCCTTTTCGCCTTTCCACATATTCCATAAAATTCGTACTTGCATTAGGGCTCCGATGCGGAGACTCTGTCGTAGCCCTAAGATTCCCCGACATCGGCTTCGAAACATCAATCGACGATGCGAAATAAACAAGGCTTATCCGAGTTTTAGGCCTTGTAACGGAGAGTTTTGTGAGTGAACTTCTGCCAGCACTCTGCGGCATCAAATCGGGAGTGGCGTTGAAGCCTGCGATGCAGATTTTCGCAGAAGCAATTCGCGTATTTTTTGCATCCTGGAAAATAAGAGCGGTTTCTTGTTTCTAAGGGATTGCTTCCGATTGTTTCTCAGAATGCCCAGAAACTCATCTAATATTATAAGAAATTCCTCAAATTAGAAAACACTAAAAGAAATTAAGGCATTTAGCAACACATGGATGTGTGGCTAAAAATATATTTGTGTTAATATAGATTTTTTATCTACATTTGCATGTGTGGCTAAAAATATATTTGTGTTAATATAGATTTTTTATCTACACATAATTCAAATGTCAACAAGTGTCACCAATTCCATGTAAAGAAAGAGTTTTGCCCACACATATATGTGTGTGGATAAATCATCAAACTTTTACCTACACATATATATATCACCAAAGATAAGTCTTATGTGTGAACAAATATATTTTTTTACTAACGTATATTAATGTGGAAATGACATGTCATAGTCCACGTCATTTCTACCTACATATACATGTGTGGATAAAACTATAAGTTATGTGTAGGTAATTCCTTTTTTCATAATTATATATTAAAAGAACAATTATTTTGGATAAAAATATATTCATGTGTGGAGAATTATGTTTTATATTTTTTGTCTAGTTTGATATTAAATTTAACTATTATATTAATACTATGTAATACTCAACTATGATATAATCATAAAATCATAAATTAAATATAAGACACACAACACAAATAAATAAAACAATAATGTAATATAGATATTTTAATCAACAATATTCAATAAAATAAAATTACACAAAACCTTTAAGCGAAGCACAAAAACTTTAAGAGTGATGTTATTCGGCCATAATGTGGCCGGCCATAATAAGCTTTATTGAATGAAAAAACAGTTTATTTAATATTCTATCTATTAAAAAAATAGTTTTATATTAAAAAATAGGTGAAAAATGGTATTTATGTAAGAATAATTAACATATTAATTTAATATTATTATTTTGTTAATTAATTATATTGATAACTATTAAATTATTCTCGTGTGGCTAGCCATAATGTGGCCGCATAGCTTTATTGAAACTTTAAATGTCTACATAACTACACACTTAACCAAGCACATTTTATTTTCTTTCAACCATCTTGACCACAAGTAGTCCCACGATAATATCATTATTCTTGTAAAGATAATAAAACACAAAATTAATAAACTTATAATCAGACAGATAAACCAAGCTCATAAAACAAACAACTATAAACAAAATCAAACGATTGAATATATATCGGGCAAAACAAAATAAAATCAAAGCTAATTTAATCGTGCTTACTAAAAGTACGACCTTACTCTTAATTTATTGTCAATCAACATACAAGACCTCAAAAAATGATAAATAATCCACTGGTAAGCCATCTTGAGGTTACAAAAAAAAAAAAAACATAATGTTATATGCAAAAATACGTACTACTTCTAAAACAACACTATAAATCATCAAATTGGGCTTTATCTATTGATTGTATCACAATGACAGGTGAACATTCATCAAGTACAACCAAGTAATCATAAGAAGCTATATATCTCTAAGTAGTAACTCATTTTCATTACATGTAATCAAAAAATTGGCCTCTATAATGCAAAATTGGAATGTTGACCAAGAAATTCTCCATAACCGATAAGAAATTAATGTATAAAGTACAAAATTTCATCTTAAATCAGTTCACTTAAACCTGCACCTACAAAATTATGTTATGATTAATTGCACACAAAGTTCAACTCTCATGATACGTGCAATACAAAATCAATAAACATGCAATATTTTTACACCAAAATTAAATTTTTAACTCACTCGTAATACAAACTACATAAATTTAGCATGCAATGTAATGCACAAGATACAACATCTAGTCATTATCGTGGCAAATATTAGATGCTTATCTTGAATCATTGCTAGTGGCCTTATAATAATTCTTAAATAAGGGAACATAAACTAGGAACACCTCTAAACACAAAAGAACAAACTCCAAATACGCCTTCTAGGTCTGTGGTATATACTGCTAGCATTAGCAAGAAAATTTAACTACTGTATCTTCTTAGAATACTACAAAACCTTGAGGCCTAAAGGCATTAAAATCAGAAAGCAAACAAATCTAATACTGTAAGTTTTGCAAAAATCGTCTGAGCATCAGACGACAATGCAAATGATGAACTAAACATAATTTCATCCATTGAAAACAAAAGTATTATTAAACAGTAAGGTGAAAATGAATTTATAACCTGAGAATCGGTACTAAGAAAATCCCAAGCTTGAATCGGGCATGAAATAGTTGAAAATTGCATAAGTTTCTGCAAAACAGTGGAAAGAGAGTTTATTAAAGTTCAGACTTAGAAGAGAAGAATTTCACTTATTACTAAATTGATAAGCATAAAGCCCTGCATATCCAAACCACAATGTTATAGCAACTAACTTAAACTACATAATCATGAAAATACTTTATATATGATAGATGATATCCATATAAGCTTATTATCAAAATCCTTAAAAATATTAACATGCAAACAATAGTTCTGTCTAACCATAATTTTGAGAAATGTTGTCAGGAAAGCTCGTGACTAACTAATATTCACATGTTCACTATTATTTCAACCGCAAGCAAGAGCAGTGATGAAAAATAAATTATGTTATGACAAAAGATGAATGTAGCTGATATATCAGACAAATGAACTCATAATCTTTGAATGAACTAATTTTTATATGAAAATATCTGAATTCACTTCTCAGTTCCTCCCCAGATCACATACGTTTGCAATTTAAGTCATTTCTCCTTCCTTTGCTATTCTAACTTTGGCTCTTCCTCACTCACTTTTTATTTCATTTTCTATCCTAAAGAACTTGATCATAAAGCTTCAGATGAGTATCAAATTTCTTTAACCAAAACACTGCACCTATTTTGCAAAAGCCTAATTCCATAGCGAAACATAAAGCATCCAAAGAACAAACAAGAACACTGAATTGCCTTATAAAAACATGAGATGGAACAAACAAACGCCCCTCAATAATCGCTATAATAATGGCCTCGGTTTTCAGGTTATTAGTTCACATGCTTTATACGTACTCAAATGAATATTGTTGGAAATTAAATTATGTTTCTTATTTCAACATTAATAACATAATATTTCATGTTCTCCACACTATCCAGCTTGAGAAAGCATATGCTGATGAAACGGCAAAGCTCAACCTCGTCACAGATTTGTGCATTGGTAGTTGTCAACAATCTCTCTCTCTCTCTCTACATACATATACATTACAAAAATGAGCCATATCTTTGCTTTCATGGATTCAGGATTTTCAGAACTTCATAGGCTATATTTACAGAGCTTACAGTGGAAACAAGGTGCTCAAAGCTTGCGCTCATCAAGAGAAGGTTTGTAAGCATCTGCAGTATTCGGACAATTCAAGATAGTTAGAAATAATATTCAGTCTTTCCTAATGCAATAGTTTCTGTACCATGACAGCCTTCAATATAGAAATATGCTGTAATGAGAGGAATCTGTTTCCAACCACAACCTACAAGGAAAAGTTTTGCTGCTTGATTTTCAAATAATAGCTATCTCCAAATCATTCTCAGTTGAGTACAAAGAAGTTATAACCACAAATGGTTGCAATTCTTGCTCAGCGAAAGACTTCAGCAGTTGCATATTTGCGCATGAGTTACAAGCAAAGACATTGCATACGTATCATGACATGATTATCATCTTCCAAATATTATTGCAAGTATCAGAGGTAGTGGCCTTTGATGGATCAAACTCGAACTTCTCGACCACTTTTCTATCTCTCTCCACGATATCTAGAGAGTACTGGAGTTAAAGTTAAATCCATGGAATGAGAGATGTCGAACAGGTAACAAAATTTGAAGTGTAAAACAAAATTAAAATGTTTTAAGAAAGTAACAAAAAATAAAGGTTATGCTAGAAATTAAGCTACTCAAAATAGAAGGATACGGCCTGATAATAAGGATGGATCATCAAGGTATGGTATTGTATTTGTGACAGAAGCATACATTGAAAGCTTCATCCTGCATGATCAAAGGAAATTGTATAAGCTGTTGTCATTCAGAAGGCATCCGTAAATAGCTCTTCCACCGTTGTAAGACCAAGAAAGATTTGAAACCAACAGCAAATACATGAAATAAAATTCTCTATGAATATTTTCAAATATAAGCATTGGATACAAATGTTGGTCAAAACGACATACATCCAGCACCCAAATTAAGGAAAATATATGTCTTTCTTAATATCATGAGATAGACACCAAAGTATGGCACATAAATGCAAAACCCTCAGGTTTTCGCGACTTACTTAGCTCTCACTTCATCTTGCTCAAATTTCTTGATGGTTTGTCTTTGTTCTTCCACAGTTTCCCTCTTATGCTCTAAATCATCAAATTCATTAACAATTTTTGTGTTAAACAAATAGAAATTATTAGCCTGTGCTATTAGAGATAAATCAAGAATCAAATGTACAATTTTATAAAATACATATCTAAGCTCCTCTCTGAGCTGGCGTTCTAGATTTTGTTCCTCTTCCAACTCTTTCTGCAGTAAGTCAAGTTCTGCACCAGCAGTGCTCTCTGATTCTGCTGCTGCTGCTTTCTGCTTGTATAAATGAATCTTATTTTCATAATCTAAACATCAAGTACCAAATATTAGGAGAAAGGAAAGCTAACCAACCCACAAGCGGCAGCTTCAAAATTCCATATCAAAATCATACATGTTACTCTGTTTAACAATATGTATGCAGTATTTAGAGAAAATAAATGCACTTGAAACAAGATCATGTGGTTCTTGCATCCCAGGATCACATAAACTATCCCAACTGTTACAGGAATCTAACAGAACCTTAATATGCTACTTATCCAATAGTTTAAGAATTATTAAATAAAAACTTAAAAGAATCGATAATACTGCAAACATCCACATTGAAGAGCAACAGACTGAAAAAACTTCGCAGTGATTAAATGGGGCCTATTGAGTAGCCCATTAAGACCAAATCTTATTCCAATTAAAAGATTAAACTGGATCTACAAGAACAACAATATATCATCATGAGTGAGTAAAATTAAACCTTCAATGGATTTCTGAACTTCACTGAAGTCTTTGTCACACTGGGACTGAAGGGCACTGGCTTGACGGAGGAAATGCCTAAGATTTGCAATATCCTTCTCTTCTTTCAATACTTCTATCAAATTGTTGCTGATATTC
The DNA here is from genome assembly GCA_036937905.1 of Salvia rosmarinus. Lineage (NCBI taxonomy): Eukaryota > Viridiplantae > Streptophyta > Magnoliopsida > Lamiales > Lamiaceae > Salvia > Salvia rosmarinus. The sequence goes on along the minus strand of CM072824.1, from coordinate 31,652,287 downwards.
ATCAAGACTTCCGTTTTGAATGTTGCCGATGCCTCCGCCATTTCTGCTTGCTGGTCGGAAAACTAGGGTTCCTGATACTCAATTGTTGGTGATACCAATACGTACGATGAAAACTAACAGAATATACGAAGATCTGGGAAGTTATCTAGCGCATTTTGTGAATTTTGAAGTGAAATGAGATCTGATTGGAGAAGAGACGGAAAATCCTGAAAGTTGGAGGATTTCGAAATTGGGGTCAAATAATTTCTAGCGCATTTTGTGAATTTTGAAGTGAAATGAGATCTAATTGGAGAAGAGAGGGAAAATCCTGAAAGTTTGTAGGATTTCGAAATTGGGGTCAAATAATTTTTTGCAGATTTTAAAGCGGAGTGTAATTTGAATGGCAAGCGATTCATTCACTTTAGTCCCCACTAGGGATAGCAATGGATCGGATTTGGATCGGATCTTATTAGGTCCAGATCCAAATTTGAATATTTTGTTTGGTCAGGATCCGTTGGATCCAAAAAATTAGATCCGCACCTGCATCCATGAGATCCATCTGGGTTCGAGTCTGCAGGATCAATATATTTTATCTTCTAAAATAAATCATAAATCAACTATAATTCACAAGAAACCATAATAATTATTTAAATATAAAGTAACACTATAATAATTATCTAGAATTTCTACAATCATCATTATACAAAAAGATGTTAGTTATAAATTTCTTTTGTTTTCACGACATCAAATAATATTATAATAAGAATAGAAGTAAACACATATCTCAAAGAAATAGATCACTCATATCTAATTCATATTTTTTTCCAATTCAATGTATAATTTTCTAATGTTATCGACCGCCCAATTCTATAACCTAATTTATCCAATTTAAGTATAAAGAAAAATAATATAATATACTTATAAATAAAATAAAATTACATATATATGGATCCATGGGCCTGATCCGAACCGGATCCGATCTCGAATCAAGATCCAGGATCTTGATCTGGATTTTAAATGAATGGTCCGGATCCGATCCGGATCCATTGGATCCTATTTTTCGAAAATCCAGATCCTGAAAAATTGATCTAGACCTACGGATCTGGATCGGGTCCAAGATCCCTTGCCATCTCTAGTCCCCACTCCACTCTCCATTATAAACAAATTCCTAATTTGATATTTTATAATTTGCTTATTTCAAGCACTATTTTATATTATATTCATATGAGAGACCAAAATCAAATATGGAATTGAGAATTCAAACTGGAATCATATCATTTTGGTCGATTCAAATGATTTTGAGCTCCTTATGTTGATTCAATGTTAAAAATTTCGATTCAAATGGAACCGGTCAATTTACTTAACCAAAACACTGCACCTATTTTGCAAAAGCTTAATTCCATAGCGAAACATAAAGCATCCAAAGAACAAACAAGAACACTGAATTGCCTTATAAAAACATGAGATTGAATATTATATGCATAAACTGTAATACCCCGACTTCCCCAATAAGTTTAGAGGAAATTTTGAATTTTAAATTGATTCACTCACGGAGAAAGAAAAGAAATATCTTTTAATATATATATATATATATATATATATATATATATATAAGATTATTAAGGATCAAGCATAATCAAACTTAATTCTTTTGTGCCTTGCAAAGTGAAACGCTATTACATAATTATGCAATTCGAGTTTACAAATAGATTTTAGGATACGTGAGATTCAAGTGATGGACTCAATTTTATATTATAGCTAAGATGTTGGGCTTGATGATATGGGCCAAAATTTTTATTGTTATTATTTTTAGCCCAAATCATGAAGATATTTTGTCACGACCGACTAATTAATTAAAAATCAACTAACTAATCAAGTCGTGACTGGATAAGACATTAAAACTTTGGACAAATGAATAGTTTTAAATAAATAAATTTTTGACAAACGGGCTATATAACCCTTAGAATATGGTTAAGCCAACCTGCATACAGAAAATAACCAACAACAGCAATAACAAAAATGAGGGCACAACCTCCACAATACATATATATATACGATTTCAACATTTACAAAGTTTCTCAAAAGTATGATTTAAGGTTTTCAAAAGTTGACAGCGGAAGAGTAGCGAATGTCATGTATGAAGACACAACATTCAGGCTCAACTATTTACAACAAGAGAGGTCAATTAAGCTCAGTTCCAAGCCCACATCTCTTCCGTGCTCAACCTGCAACAAATAGAAAGTACTTTGCGGGTATGAGTACCAGAAAGTACTCAGTGGGTAATTGCCAACATAACTTTCAAAACATTGAAATATCCTTTCAAATAAGACTTTAGAAAATAATTTGAATGATTATTCCATGAAGATCTTTCATTAACATATCACCACAATTTCATTTTGAACATACCGGCATCACATACCCGAGTTGGTCCCGATTGATCTCAACTACGGTCATACCCTATCTACGTCATCCGGTAATAGGAAGTAGGCCTCCTCCCCAATACCATGGCCGGCCTATATTTGCAAGCTCACTGCCATAACCTGTGCACAGTACAATATATTTTCCTACCATAGACAGGTAAATCGCCGTCATACCCACAATGTAGTAAAACATTCATTTTCCATGTATTCATAATGTGGTGATTGGAAATACTTTCAGAATATCAATAATTTCAAAGCATAACATTAACTTTATTCAAAATATTTTGCATTACATTACCCACCTGATGACGTTTAGTCCAAAAGGTTCGTTTCTTCGTCCTTTACTTCCCGATTTCTTTTGCTTGATCCTTGTAACATAAGATTATTATTGAATTTAGAAACTTTAAGAAATCATATCTCACTTATTTATCATAAGCCTATTGCTTAATTTCTCATGACATCTTATTAATGAACAATTTCTACCGAAATTTCGGCAGAATAACGTTTATAATATGAATAGCCCAATAAATCCAAATTCATCCAATTGCATCCCAAACTCCCCAATATCATCACTTTATACTTAAATATACATATAAGAACTTAAAACAAGCTTAAACTTATGCATTTACAACTTAATCGTCTATTGCTCTTCAACTACATATATTGAAAATTTCAAGAGTTTTACACTCTGATTTCCATTTAGCATCAAATTTCTCATAATTATACTCATTTAGTATCAATGAGCCTTAATCCATAATCCATTCAAATCTTAACCTATTTTCATCACATAAAATCATAACTTATACTAAACTTTAATTTTGTAACTTTTACATTTCATGTCTATAAATTCCTATAAATTCAACTTAAGCATTATTTTTGTCATAGATCTCAAATATCATATCAATTATATTAAATAAAATCAATAAATCAAAGTTCAATATATGCCCTTCATTTTCGAAATTTAGGGTTTTAATATTAATGCATGAATTAAATTCCTATAAATTTATTTTAGGTATTATTTATATCTCTAAGCATGAATATCATATCAAATGGATCAAATAAAATCAAAATCATCAAGTTCATTTTACATGTAATTTTCGAAAATTTCAAGAATTGAGCAAACATGATTTAATTTTTATTTTCTTTGATCATATGATGTTTATAATCATCCCTAAACACATATTCAAGCTTAATTCAACCAAATCATAACCTATGAATCACATCCAAAATTTAGGGTTTAAGTTGGATTCTTGAATTTTAATCTTCATGCATTTGAGCAAATTAAATCCATAGTATATATTAATCAAGCTCCATAATCATAATTAAATCAATAAACATAACAAAATTTAAACAAATCAACCATAATCACACACCCTAAAATTTTCGAAAACCCTAGAGTATAGAACATGTTTTCATGAATTTAAATCACATAAACTTAAGTTAAATGAAGTAATTACCTTGCTTGGAGTGATTTGCTATTAATTCCACACTTAATTAAGGATTTAAAAGTGAAAATAAAATTTGTGTGTGTGAGTGTGTGAAAGTGCGAAAATTGAGGAGTTTGGAGGTTGGAGATGATATAATTCATGTATTATAGTTCTAGATGTTGAATTTAAATTTAATGTGCATTTATTTAAAATTTCAAGATAATTAAATACTAATTTCAAGAATTTTATAATTACACCCTAATTTTGCTAATTCCATTCTTTTGTATAATTTAATTAATAGGATTATATCTCTAATAAATTATAAAATTTAATACAACTTATATTCATAATTTAATTTAGATTCATATAGCATAATTTAAATTATCTCATATGTTAAAATTCAAATATTTATAATTAAACTTCTAAATTTTGAAAATTCCATCAATTAATTCTTTTATCACTAAATATTGCTAAAATAAATTTATTCAAGAAAATTAATAGTTTAAACAATGATTCATTTTATTCTATAAGAAAATATCCATATAAAAATAATTAAGGCATTTCATAGCTTAATTTCTATTTAATAGCATTTTCATTTAAACATACAATAATAAACACATAATTCATATTTTATCATATTAAAATCATTTCTAAGTATTCTCTAATTTTTCAAATCTCATATTCTTCAATTAAGAAATAATCAATTTCTATCGATTAATAATCCCTTTTATACCTCTTTATTCCTTCTTATGAAATTAATAGCTTTTAGGCCCCTAAATATACTTAATTAACCTCTAATTAATACTAAAGATTTTTCGGGTCACTACATATTTTGATAGTTAATGTTAGTTACAAATTAATTAACTTAAAATGAGATTAAGATTTTACGGCTTCATATTCATACACACCATCACTTTTCACTTGAAAACATTTTCTTTAACTATGTAACTTTCCAAACTGAGCCTAAAATTTGAATAGCAAAAATCTTACTAATCAAGTTCCTGTGTTCTTTCTGCAAGCTTCAGACGGTAAATTCCTACTATTCTAGATTTCTACAAAGTCTTCTACTCTATTATAATTTACACAGCATGTTTCCTCCACAAATTTATTAAGTTTTAGTCAAGATATCAAGTATCACCCATAGGAAATCATATTCCCTGCAACGGTTAACATAGATATGAAATTACCAATATCAACACGTTATGCTTTATCATGTCTTCCAACAACCATTTCTACACAAAACTTTAATATGGAATATGTTTCAACAATAGCAAATGATACTTATAATTTCATTTTCTTACGTAAATGTGAAACAAGGAAGAAATAACATTAGAAATTTTAGTCTTGTTGCCTTTGTGTTGCTGCGTGAGTGTGAACCGAAGGGGATGGCGTGGGTTGTTCTGTTGTTGTTTGAGCGAGTCGAGTGAGGGAGGCGACACCTTGTTGATGATTGTTGGGTATTCAGTGGGGCAAAGGGTGAAGCAGACCATGGCGGAGCAGCGGCACACGGCGGTGATGAGAACAGAGACGCGCTGCCCGTCGTTTGCTGTTCGGCCTGAAGGGTAACGGTCGAGGTGGAGACGACGGCCGGGCGAGATGGAGGTGGCCGCCGTGAATCGGAGAAGATGCAGCGAAATATTTCAGATTTGGGAATTTATTCCCTTTACGTGAATCTTTGAGAAATAGGCGAGAGAGAAAAATTCTAAGGGAAGGGAGTCAGGGTGTGATGTCGTTCGACGACGGCGGTGACTGGCGGCAGCCTCGTCGGTTTCTGGGGAGACGGCGGCGGCGGCGAAGAAGGGAAGAGGGTCTGAACGTCTGAAATGGAGAAAGGGTTGGTTGGTTCTTAACAATTGGGCTCGAATTGAGCCTATCTTTTAGATGGACTGTATAAAAAAAAATGAGGGTCTTAGTTGTTATTGATGGTGGGCTGAAATAAAGGGCTTGTTTAGCAAAAGGATTGGGACCTTATTTGTTGATTAGATAAAAGCTAATGGTTTAATTTAATTAAACTAGACATTTATTTTGGATAAATTTAATTGATTATGGGATTAAATCAGCATAATAAAATTTATTATGCTTAAGAATACAATTCAAGTATTATTATTAGGTGATTATTTACTTATGGAACAAGCAATGACCAATTAAGTTTGTTGAGTTTATTATTTCAGAAAATACTAATGACTCAACTTATAAATGTAGATGATACACGAAATTGTGTAATAATTAGATTGTGTGCATATATAAGTATAATTACTTATTATATGATATAGCATGAAATTATTTTGGGGTTAGAATTTTGTTGGGAAATTGCTATTTATAAAGTGGTCCTTATGATAGGTTAAATTTTCAAATGAAAGGTTGAGTAAGGATATTGTTGGTGCCGTTAGTCGAGAAATTTTGGTTTCAAGACTTAAGCTTTAGTTTTGAAAAAAAAATAGAACGTAGTGAATTAAAAATTTGTAAGCTTACTCTATCATGAATTAAAGTTAATGTTATGAGACCTATTAAGATTAGATGATCTTGTAGGCTCCATTTAACGAAAGGATTGACGCTGCGTTTCGAGGCAAGTACCATGTTCGATTCTTCGGGCTTGTCCTAACAAGGTGGGATTTCTCCTCAAGGATAAAATGAAATGTGAAATGCTTTATTTACGATGCTTTGCTTCTTTTGAAATGAAATGATGATGATGATGTTTATTGTTAATTGCTTGCCCAAAATATTTGAGTTTTATGTATGTATCCTATCTGTGTTGGTTCGCCAACTTGAGTTAATCGAATTCGGATCCTATGCTAGATGGAGAATTCTAGTGCGGTTAACGTGTACATTGATGGTAACTGTGTGCTGAAAGATTTTCTCAGCCAGTTACGGTGATTGTGTGCTGAAAAGTTTTCTCGGCCGGTCACGGCGTCCGTGGAAGGTGGCCACCTTCTACGGCGCGTAATGTTGCAGATATGGATCATATGGACTAAAAATGGTCCGGCAGGACAATCTTATGGAAAATGATATAAAATGTTTAGTAAGCACGAGCATTTCAAATAAAACATCGTGTGTTACTGATGGGGCAGTACAATTAAAGTAAAAAGTTTTGGCATAAATCCACTAAGTGTTTTTATACTCAGCCCTGCATATTCGTTTTTTATGTGCAGGTTGAGCAGGTGATGGAATGGATAAATGTTGAGCAATGGGTCCTTTGGTCGCGGCTAAGTTATAGAACCTTGAGTGCACATCGTCATATGTGTATTTCATACGTTTTCCACTGCATATGTATAAATATTGTTATGTCACTATGTTACATATCTACATCTAAATACTATTTTTCTATGTTTGTATGTTACCACCATACAACGTCCTTTCTGTTTCCATTTCTTAATTCACATCCCGAGTCACAGTTTTGGATCAGCCGTCCTTAGGGATTTCAGGCTGTGACATAAACACACCCAAAAAACATGAACAATGAAATAGCTTAGTTGTACAACAACATATCCCTTAAAATTACTTAAAACATTCCTCCAAACATAATAAGGAAACATAACACAACCATTTCAAATTCACCTAAATTCAAATTTGAAAAATAAAGCACTATAGTTCCTATACATAAACCGGTTCGAGAGAGAAATATATGTGCACGAAAAAGTAGCATTGGAGAGAGATATACGAAAGAGATAGAAAAAGGAGAAGTGAAGATACTGGGAGAGACCAAAGACTTTGGGTTTGCCATTTAATAGAGACATTAAGCTTTATGTCCGCCACAATTGACATTCAAAATCCCTAAAATCATCCATGAAAATCCACACTCCATGCCATAAACAACAATTAAACCAAAAGAAACCTCAGAATGAGGCCCTTATACTCGAAACCCCTTTTAGCCTTTCCACATTTTCCCTAAAATTCGTACTTGCATTAGGGCTCCGAGGTGGAGACTCTGTCGTAGCCCTAAGATTCCCCCGACATCGGCTTCGAAACATCAACCGACGATGCGAAAGAAACACTTATCCGAGTTTTAGCCGCAGAACGAGAGTTTTGTGAGTGAACCGCCAAGACTCTGCGGCATCAAATCGGGAGTGGCGTTGAAGCCTGCGATGCAGATTTTGCATAATTTGCGTATTTTTTGCATCCCATAAAATAAGAGTGGTTTCTTGTTTCTAAGGGATTGCTTCCGATTGTTGTGGTAGTGGATTTTACCGAGGAATTTGGAGTGAGAATCAATATTTTCATGGTTTCTTCGAGATCTTTGGTTGCTCGCAGAATCATTTCTATGGGTTTTGAGTTTTTAGGATTTTGGATTTGTAAGCCTTGATGAGGATTTTTCTTGGGAATCTGCAGAAAGCAAGTAAATATCGCATTTGAAATTTGAACACGACGTTCGGGATGAATGGACTTTAAATGAAGGAGGTCTTCATGGGTGCACCTGGCCGCACAGTGCGGCAGGGCCCCAGCTCCTTTTTATTTATTTATTTTTATTAATAATTTAATTAATTAAATTAATAAACTCTAAGTCTCAATCGTTCAATATTTAGGGCACCTGAAATCTCACATAAAATTATAAAGATCCACAATAAAATTGTCAGATTATATATTAAGCATTTATTTTTATATGTTCTAGAGAAGAGAGAAGCGACTCAAAGAATATAAATTTAGGATATATCTATTTACTTATTTATCTTTTTTACAGGTTAGACTAAATTTCTTGATGCATTAGGACTTTAGATTATTTTCAAGTTGTAATTCATTCTTTTAAAGTGTACCGATCAATAATATAGTTCATATTCAATAATTGAAGAATTATAGGGTTTGTTACGATGTCATCATAAGATTTGAGAACTTTCTCACTAAAACAAACAAAGCAAAATGGGGTATAAACTTGCTTTTGTAGTCGACGGTGGTCACGACATGAAGTATATATCAAGCAAGAAGAAGAAAATAATAATGGTGGTTCAATTCTTGGTACATGTAAGAAAGAAGGGTTGATTCTCAAATGTATCCCGATATTTAGACTACTCTCATTCATGATATTCCTCGATCTAGTTTATAAAAGATAAAGTTTTAAGAATTAATTTTTTTTTTTGGAAAAGTCATGTTAATTGATGACCTTGGTTGACCCACAAGGGGTCGAGGCTGTGTGCCGTAAAGAAGTATCCTCGAGGAGGCCCACAAGGGGCTCAATGTTAATGAAGTACCCTCGAGGAGTCCCACAAGGGACTCAATGTTTAAAGAATCACCCTCGATGAGGCGAGACAAGTCTCACTACCCAATGAGTTAAATAATGAGTACCCGCAAGGGTAAGTGCTAATGAAGTAGTTCATTATGTTATGTGCATTACACAATTGGTTATAACTGCTTGCAGTGTATTCCCCACTGAGAATGTTAACATACTCACATTCCCTATTTGATGCATGTTTTGCAGGCTGAGGAAAGTTGACGGTTGATGCTAACGGGAATGAGCCCAACATACAAATTCTCTCAGGATCACATTTTATGTAAATATGTACAAACTATGATAGTACTCAAGTGTGTTTAAGAACAAACTTAACTGGTTTTGGTGAAACACTAAGTTTGAACTGCAATGATATTTAATGAGTATGTATATATTTTTAATGAGGGATGTGTCCCAAGTTGTTGTTGTTATTGTTGTGGTTGTTGTTGGTGTTGTTGTAGTTGTTGTTGTTTCAGGTTGGCATATGTGTATTTACAGGGTATATGTTGTTCGTTTGTTAAATTTTTCATAACCTCTCTTTGCTTAAATATAATCATTATACGCCCGATTCTTGTAATAGGGACATTACTAAAATCTTTAAATCTTTATTATATAAGCCAAACTGTATAATAACAACAAAGCCACAAAAGCAACAAAACATTAGCAAAATGGGTCACAATCCTCATCATACATGTATTTCCAAGTATCATACATCTTTTAAAACATTTGTCTTAATCAAAAATCATTTAAGTTGTACTTAGCCACGTATCCATTACCGTGACCCTAGGAGAATGGGAGTGTGTGACTTATTTCCGTCTGCATCAACTGTCAACCATTAACCTTTATCCATCACACAGGCTACGCCACATAGGCTATGATTCGCCACACATGTAATTATACGCCACACAGGCAATAATTCGCTACACATGCAATTATACGCCACATAGGCAATTATTATAATCATAAACTTACAGATAGAGTAAACCCCACCTCGTGCAGACGTTTCAAAGAATACTCTTTAGCATCGTTTGTCCGTCTTTGAGTTCCGAATGTCACTTCGTATAACACTTTAAAATACTTATAACTTAGTCTTTTTAATGACTAAGGCTTTATTCTTAAACATTAAATCAATCATAATCTTTTTACATAACTCTTAATAGTTAATATTTTTGTAAAAAAAATAAGAATTCACCACAAACTTTAATTCTTAGCTTTCATTTAAATTCCATATGCTTAAATATACCACTATACATCATAAACATACTTATATTAATCATCTAAACATACTTTCATTAAATACCCTTCAACCAAAACCAAGGTTTAATCATAATTCTTCACTTAAACTCAAAATAATCTTCAATATACTTATTCATTATCATTTATAAAACATTATCATCAATCTATAACCAAAACTGACAATACCCTACGAACATAGCGTATGTCCAACGTAAAAATTTGCGCAAGACGTAGTCTATCTTAGACGAACCTCTATATATGTTCAACTATCATCAAAGATCACTAATCAACCATCAAAACTTAAATATCAAAGCTTTAGCATTGAAAACCCAAACTTGACGTCAAACTAAAAATTTTCAATTTTCGAATATGTCGGCTAAAAAATCCGAATAAATCATTTTAAACTTTATTCATATCATAGAATCCAAATATGAATTCAAAATGATCAAATAAAATCAAAAATCCAACATTACAAGAGCTAGGGTTTTCGGCCAAAAATGGGGTTTTAACGTGGGTTCGATTTCAAACGTTTTTCTTGCTCAAAACATATTTATATCAATCCATCAACACATATATGAAAGAATATCAAGCATATGAACATCATAAATTCAAGATCATAACCCTCAAAAGTTTCAAAAATCATAGGAATTCAAAGAATAAACACATACTCAAAATTTCAACGTTAAACAACTCGTTGACGATTAATCTAACATAATATCAAGAAATAATCAAACAACAACATACCCCTTCATAAATCTTCAATATGACCGAAAATTCAACATACTCAAAAGTTCATGTGTTTTCAATTCAAACCGTAGATGTGTTCTAAGAATGAAATTATACGAATACGAGCGGATCGAAAATTCAATGGTTGGATCTTTAAAATTGGAGCTTGAAATTTTCGAAAATTCTAGTGTGTGTAGTGTGTGTTGGAAGAAAATTTTGGGAGAAAAATCATAAAAATGATGAATAGTAGCATATATATAAATCTACAAATTTTTCTATTTTATTTTGTATTTTCTTTAATATGGTGATTATTCACCATAATTCTAGAGAATTCTTTAGCTTTCTCAAATTTTCATTTTTTTAAAGCATGATGAATAATCATGTTCTAGAACTATACACTTTTCTATAATTAATACTAATGTATAATAATTAATTCTTTACTTAATTTCTTCACTTATTATTTTACTGTTAATAAATATTTAAAACTTTCTAAAAATTAAACTTTCATGTTAAATTCATAATTATAAATTACTAAGATTTTAAAACTTATAATATCAAACTTTACATTTCGTTAGGGCACATCCTCACTCTAAGCCGAACAACCTGTAAAAACATTCGAAACTCAATCTTCACTAGTTCATAATCATTTGAAAATAATTTATTTTTCAAAACATATATCATTTTACTTTAAGAGAAAGTTTCGGGGTATTACAATTATTAATATCATTCTTATTCTATAATTGTTAAAGACATAAAGGTTTTAGTAATGTCTCTGTTACAAGAATGGGGGCGTTACAGTTTGGTATCAGAGCACAGTTTACATTCCTGTAGACTTGCTAATAGTATGAATGTATTATATGTGTTTGAAAGATTTTGAACTTTTTGATTGAGACGAGAGAATGTGTGGCTCATTACCATTGCAAAACGTATACTCTCAGGTAATTTATGTTTATGAAAAATATTTAAATTGTTTCCAAAGTTATATGTGAGTATGAAATGAAGCGAAATGAAAAGAAAGATTGTGTCGGGATAATGTTTGAAAGTTTTCGTATCAAAAGTAATGAAAAGGTTAAGAATTTGTCCACAAGGGACAAAGTTTTTAAATTAATTTGTCCACAAGGGACAAAGTATATTGATTTGTCGTGCTTGATACGAATCAAGATTTATACAGTTTCCCGGCACATTCTTTATAAAGTTAAAGATTAAAGTTCTATGAAGTGTTTCTTAACTTATGAAATTTAGTATTCAAGTTAAGAAATATGTGTTATGCTATGAGAAAAAAGTAAAGAATTATTTTCATGTCCTCGAAATATATCCTATAGGTTTGAATGCAAATGACTTGTATTTCTTGATTTAGAAATTGAAGTATGCCGTCAAGATGCAATCCTGGTCAAGAAAATGGGCCACAAGCCCCAGATGCAAATAATAATGGTGTAGATTTTGCTCAGTTCCTACAAACGCTGCAAGGGTTTATGCAGCAGCAAGCAACTCGAGGTGTGGCCATGAACACCCAACCAAGAACTTATGAAATTATTGATCAATTTAGATGAATGGATCCACCAAAGTTTAAAGGATATGAAAGACCAGAATATGTTAAGGAGTGGATCCGAGTTCTAGAGCGGATTTTTGAGTTGATGGGTTGTTCTGAAGAACAAAAAATTTCATGTTCTATATACCAGCTGGTTCAGGAAGCAAGTTATTGGTGGGAGTCGCATGCCCGAACAATGACCGCTGAACAATGTCAAGCTTTGATGTGGAATGATTTCAAAGATTTGATTAGGGATCGCTATTTCCCTCAATCATACCCACTGCAGAAAGAAACTGAATTTCTTAATTTAAAGCAGGGCAACATGACGGTGGTTGAATATGAAAGAAATTTTAACAGATTGTCTCGATTTGCACCGTATTTGGTTGATACAGATGAGAAGAAAGCACGTCGTTTTGAACAAGGATTACGACCAGAAATTCGAGGAATATTAGCTGGCTTGAAATTGGCAACTTAAAGGGAAGTAATTGAAAGAGCACAATCAATTTCTAGTGGTCTGCAACTAGAAATCAAAGATCATAAACTTGATTCTTATGGAAAAAGAAAATGGGAGAATTCGGGAAAAGGTGGAAGTGAGCAGTCAAGCAAGAGATGGCAACAAACATCACGTTCTTCGATAGGTTCGGCAAATACTGCAACAAGCACTGACAAGCCTCAGTGCCCAAAATGTAAGAAATATCATAAAGGTGAATGCTGGCAAGGAAAGTATGTGTGCTATTCTTGCGGAAAACCAGAGCATGTGTCATATAATTGCCTAAGTAAAATAAGAGAGCACGAAAAGAAAATGCAAGTACACGAAAGAAAGTAAAGCCCCAAGTCTTTGCCATGACACAAGGAAGATAACTCCAAGAATGAAGCGAGACACGATGTCGGTATTCTTCAAGTGTCAATACTCGACTTTGGTTTTATTTGATTATGGAGCTACATTCCTTTATCTCTACAAAATTTTGTTCCAATCTTGAAATGTCTTGCTATGTTGATTGTGATGCACTAGAAGTTAGTATTCCTTCGGGAAAAACTATTATAACTTCTAGGATGATGAAAGCGTAATAATAGATTTAGAGGGAAGGAACTAGAAGCTGACCTTCATGTTATAGACATGCGAGATTTTGATATAATCCTAGGAATGGATTGGATGGGTAAGAATCATGTAACACTTAGATTTCGTGAGCGGGAAGTGGAGATTCAATGTCCTGGAGAGCCAAAATTTGCTTTCATGGTGCGAGAACAAAGGCTCCATCAAAGATTATAAGCAATAAAAGCAATGAAAATCTAAGAAAAAGTAATTGCCAAGGTACTTAGTTACCATGACCGAAACACAATCGACAAAAGTAAGATGGCGGAAGTGCCGATAGTAAGGAATATGTAGATGTGTTTCTGAGGAGTTACGAGATTCCACCGGACCGTCAAGTTGAATTTGCAATAGATTTGGTACACAAGCAAGACCGATCTCGAAAGCACCATACCGAATGGCACCGGGAGAATTGCAAGAACTCAAAGTTCAATTGCAAGACCTGCTTAGCAAAGAATTTATTCGACCAAGTGTATCTCCTTGGGGTGCTCCGGTATTATTTGTGAAAAAGAAAGATGGGACCCTAAGAACGTGCGTTGACTACCGAGAACTGAATAGATTGATGATTAAGAATAAGTATCCATTACCCAGGATCGAAGATTTATTTGATCAGCTTAAAGGTGCTAGTGTGTTCTCGAAGATTGACTTGAGATCGGGTTATCACCAACTCAAAATCAAAGAGAGTGACATTCCGAAAAACAACTTTTAGAACAAGATATGGTCATTTTGAATTCACTGTTGTACCTTTTGGACTCTCGAATGCACCAGGCGTCTTCATAGACTTAATGAACCAAATTTTCTACTCATATCTTGATCGGTTTGTTATTGTGTTCATTGATGATATTTTAGTATATTCGAGATAAAGAGCAACATCTTTGAACATCTCGGGACCATATTGGAAACATTAAGAAAATAAAGTTGTATGCAAAATATCATAAATGTGAATTACATTTGGAACAAGTTGCTTTTCTTGGATATGTGATTACTTGAGAGGAATAGAAGTGGATATGTCAAAGTTGAGCGATAAGCAATTGGAAAAGACCAACTAATGTGAATGAGGTGAAGTTTTACGGGAATGGCGGTATTATCGAAGATTTATAGAAGGTTTCTCAAAGATTTACGGTCCATTGACAAAGTTGACACGCAAAATGAAAAGTTTCAATGGGTGAGCAGTGCGAGCAAAGTTTCCAAGAGCTAAAGCAGCGCCTCATATCGACTCTGTTCTAAGCGTGCTGATGGTGCAGATGGTTTTGTTATCTACAGTGATGCTTCAAAGCAAGGACTCGGATGCGTGTTAATGCAACATGGAAATATGGTGGCCTATAGTTCAAGACAATTGAAACCACACGAGCAGAATTATTCATCACATGATCTTGAGCTTGCAGCTGTGGTACATGCGTTGAAAATATGGCGACATTATCTTTATGGAAGTAAGTGTCACATTTACACTGACCATAAAAGTTTGAAGTATTTCTTCACGCAGAAAGAGTTAAATCTTCGGCAAAGAAGATGGTTAGAGTTGGTTAAAGACTATGACTGCACCATTCACTATCATCCTGGAAAGGCAAACGTAGTTGCTGATGCATTGAGCCGAAAGAGTTACATGGCAACGTTACCTACCAAACAAGAAGAACTAGTTAGAGAATTTCAGAAATTGAATTTGGAGGTGGTGACGCCACCAAACACCACGACATAAATCATTTCTGCACTTGTGGTTCATCCGATAATTCAAGATCGAATTAGAGAAGCACAAAAGAATGATCTATTTTTGTGCAAAGTGAAGAAACGAGTAGAAGAGGGGTACAATTCAAGGATTTTCTATTATGACTGATGGTACTCTTGTCTTCAACGGGAGATTGTGTGTGCCGAGTAAGAGGATTTGAGACTAGAACTACTTGAAGAAGCTCATAACACTCCATATTCTGTGCATCCTGGAGGAACCAAAATGTACAAGGATTTGAAATCAATCTACTGGTTGCAGAATATGAAGAAATCCATTGGAGAATTTGTAGAAAAATGCATTACATGTCAGGTAAAATTCGAACATCAACGACCGTCTGGACTGCTAAATCCACTTGAGACTCCCGAGTGGAAATGGGAACACATTTCTATGGACTTTGTGGTTGGATTACCTCGCATAGTTAGAAATCACGCTATCACGGGTTATTATCGATGATTAACAAAATCGACTCACTTTCTTCCCATGAAGATGACTTTTAGCATGGATCGATTAACTCGACTCTATATTAATGAGATTGTAAGACTACATGGGGTGCAGTGTCAATTATGTCGATCGAGATACAAGATTTATTTCAATTTTGGAAAAGTCTTGATCGACTTTGGGCACGGGTTAAATTCGATTACATCTTATCATCCTCAATCGGATGGACGATCGAGGCGAACAATCAAATTCTGGAAGATATGCTCCATGCTTGTGTGTTAGACATGGGCGGAAGTTGGGAGAAGTATCTTCCATTGGTTGAATTCGCCTACAATAATAGCTATCAAACTACTATTGGGATGGCTCCATTTGAAGCACTGTATGGGAGGAAATGTAGGTCACCAATTCATTGGGATAAAGTTGGAGAGAGACGGATTTTAGGGCCTGAATTAATTGAAGAAACAGTTGAAGTTATCACAAAGATTAGAGAAATGATCAAGGTAGCCCAAGATCGTCAGAAATCATATGCTGATCAAAGGTGAGAGGATATACACTTCGAGGGTGGTGACAAGGTATTTTAAAAGATAGCGCCGATAAAAGGGGTGATCAAATTTGGCAAGAAAGGAAAGTTACAGCCTCGCTATGTGGGACCTTTTGAAATACTTGAAAGGATAGGAAATATGGCATATCGCCTAGCTTTACCTCCAGATTTAGTTGGTGTTCATGATGTGTTTCTGTAATACCCCGCATCTCTGTAACAAAGATTAGCTCCTGATTAAGAGTTATAAGAAGGGCACTGCATCCTTAAGAAAGAGGTGTTTAAGCTAGAAGCTTTTAAGTTGAGCTTCGAGTCGAGAAGATAGAATTTGAGATATAACCTGAGATAAGATTCTTAGGTCTTGTTTAGAATAAGAAGATTTAGATTTCAAGAGTCTTGAGATGATAGATATGTATTCATAGAAGTCTTGATCTCGAGTCACAAATTTCGAGTTTTTGCTCTTTGTTACATATGTTTGCCGTATAAACCCGAATCGTCGGCAGAATACCCAACATGGTTTTTGAAGCCAAAATATTTTTATAATCAAAATTTTGATGTTTATAATATGTTATTTGAGTTTTAAAAGAGAATTTCAAGAAGAAAACGTTTTATCAGAAATTGAATTTTGAAATCAGAACGGTATGGATTAATAACATGTATTTATAACATCAATATTATTTCTAGAAAAACGTGCATTTTCTAGAACATGAATATTCATCATGATTTAAAGAAAATGAAAAATGGAGAAAGAAAAAAAACTCTTTAGAATTATGGAATTCTCTAGAATATGGTGAATAATCACCATATTAAAGAAAATGAAAAATAAAATAGAAAATTTGTAGATTTATATATATGCTACTATTCATCATCTTCATGATTTTTTTCTCCCAAAAATTTTCGTGCAACACACACTACACACACTAGAATTTTTGAAAATTTCAAGCTCCAATTTTGTAAGATCCAACCGTTGAATTTTCAATCCGTCTTCGTATTCAGGTATAATTTCATCCTTAGAACACATCTACGGTTTGAAAATTTTAAAAACATGAACTTTAGAGCATGCTATGTTTTCAACTATTTTGATGATTTATGAAGGAATATGTTGTTGTTCAATTATCTTTTGATATTATGTTAGATTAATCGCCGATGAGTTGTTTAACGTTGAATTTTTGAGCATATGTTTTATTCTTGAAATTTTGGTGAATTTCGAAATTATGGAGGCTATAATATTGAATTTATGATGTTTATATACTTGATATTCCTTCATATTTGTGTTGTTGGGTTGATATAAATATGTTTTGAGCAAGAAAAATGTTTGAAATCAAACCTACGTTAGAATCCTTTTGGCGAAACCTAGCTCTTATTATGCTGGATTTTTTTATTTTATTTGATCATTTTGACTTCATATTTGGATTCTATGATATGAATAAAGCTTAAAATAATTTATTGATTTTTTACAGACGTATTCGAAAATTGAAAATTTTTAAATTGACGTCAAGTTTGGGTTTTTGATGTTAAAGCTTTGATCTTTGGGTTTTGATGATTGATTAGTGATCTTTGATGATAGTTGAGCATATATAGAGGTTCGTCTAAGATAGATGACGTCTTGCGTGATTTTTCACGTCGGACATACGTTATGGTTGTAGAGTATTGTCGGTTTTTGGTTAAGATTAGACGGTTTAAGCGTATTGTTGAGTTTTCTATGCTTGTTCGATCATGTGAGACTGTAGTAATCCAAAAATCTCTTAGTCATAATTAGAGCCTAAGTAAGCATTAATTAGGGCTTAAAGGCAGTGTATCTACAAACTTATAAAGAAATATATAATAAATTAGAAAGCGATAGAAATTCAACTAGTTGCTAATCGAATGAATAGAATTTAGAAGAAGTAGAGATGAATTAGAAACAAGTTTTATTATGATAAAATAGGAAATATATGGTTAATATTGTATGTTTGGATGAAAAATTTCATTAAATAGAAAATGTGCTAAAGAAATAGATTAATTATTTTTATGTGGGATTTATTTATAAAATGAAATGAAATAATGTTTAAGCTATTAAATGGCTTAAATAAATTTATTTTATTAATATCTAGTGATAAATAAATTATTTTCTATAATTTTTAATTTTATGAATGAATAGAATAATTATTTGATTATTTGTATATAAAAGCATTAAAGCTATATTTATATGATTTGAATTCCAATAATGGATTTCATTGTTTTGGATCTTTATATTAATAAGAAAATTTAGTTTTTACTATTAAAGAATATTAATGTGTAACATTAGTAATTTTAGAAAAATACTTATGCAATTTTCGAAAATTGTAGGAAATAAAAGAAAATAAATAAATAAATGAATAAAGCTAGATATATATAACAACTTCTAGAATATTATTCATTTTCAAAATCATCTTCAAGCTCACACTTCTCCCTCATTTTTGACACACACACACTACTTACACACATAAATTTTTCTTCACTTTTAATCCATATATTAAGTGCTAAACTAAGTAGAAATCACTCCAAAGAAGGTAAGCACTCTATTTATGTCGCAGCACCCGGCTAGACTATCCCAAATCGAGGACGGATTAGGGAGGCTGGGCGATGGGGCGGTATGAGCGGTCCCAAAAGGTTATAATGAGGGTTTGGAATATAACATACATTAAAGACTGGATAAACTAGGTGGGCTAGTCCAGCGGATCGAAAAGAATCTGATGATCGAAGGACTTCAATTGTCGAGTCATAAAACCATACATCATAGTTCATCATAGTTCAAAATAAATGCGTGGAAAAGCGTGTGAATACATATATGACGATATGTATTCAAGGTGTCTTAACATAATACAAAAGGCTGTCTTGGCTCCTCAACACCTCCATCATCATCATCATTTCAGACAACTCGCACATTTAAAACAAACATGCATGGCTAAGTACAAGATTTGTCACAGCCCCTCTAATCCAAAGGACATATTAGAGAGAACTAGAGCTTGGAGCATGATTACAACACATTTAATAAGAATAATCAAAGACTTCAAAATAATACTTATCGAACTTGATAATCAACCTTATTACAAGGCAAAAGTAATTTCTGAGATATAAGGCTACAAGTCCTTAAGCGAAGGTTCGATAATTTGAATGATTCATTTGTCGATATCGACATCTGATAATATTCGAATATGTGAAAGCATGTGAATGCATATATGACGATATCTTGAGGTTCTTTCTTTCAAACATAATAAATACCCAAAAGACCTCGACTACTCAACATCTCTTCTCCATCACCATCATCATTTCAATCGCACATTTAAAACAAATATGCGGTGAGTACAAGAATACACTCGATGGCTTATGCGAAACAATTTATCAAGATTAAATTACTACGCCCATCACGGTAACACGAGGTTTTAATTTGAAATACTCGTGCTTACTAAATATTTTATGTCATTTTCCATAAATATCGCTTGACCAAGCATTTTTCCACGTATGTATGATCCATATCCACCACAATAATTCATCCAACAATAATTCCATGTTGGAGGAGGCCTCCTCATCACGAGGCGCCATGACCGACGAGCACCCTTTCAAAGACAGAGTCACAAATAATCGGTGCACAAAATCCTTGCCATCTCGGCACGGGATATCGAATTCTCCATCGTCCTTGTGGGTGCTTACAAGGATACAATTCAAGCATGTCGTAAAGTGGGAGCTACCCTGACATTATGCATCAATAATCATGAATTGGATACATACATAAAACATAAACATTTTGGACAGGTAATTAAATAACTCATTTCATAAATATTGCTTGCAATAAAGCATCATAAATAAATCATTTGATAAAGATTTATCAGTTCGAGTATAGTAAAACCCACCTCTACTTTCGCACTTCAATTCTCGATATGCGTGTTCTTTCCTCGTTGCTTGTGAGCCTTCACGTCCCACCTTTACGCAAAATTTATGTTTAGTACGTTGGCACGCTTTTCGAGATTTTCAAAGTTTATTCAACTATGATAAATAATATAATAATTCGAAGTCTTAATAAATCTTAATACGTCGTTTCAACGTGTATTTCAGTAAAAACAATTCTCGTACTTCGAGAGAGACGTAATATGATCTGCAGTCTCATTTTAACCTTTTAGGTTAAATAATTAACGTATAATAACGTTATTCGATAAAATGATTTCAATTTTGAAATCTTTTCTCACAATTGAGATATTCTTATAAAAGTGTCGTTTTTCACGTATTAGCGTATTTAACGAACGTATTTAAATGCGTCGATTTGAAAGTTAACCATTTTGACATTTCTTTATAAATCTTTAATAAAACACATTTTTAATGCCTAAATTCAATATAAATCGATTTTCAATCGATTTCATTTCATAACGCTTTAATACTTGATTTTTCACGCAAATCGATAAACTTGATTAATATTTTCTTTCAATATTAATCTTTTAATACTTTAAGCATTATTTTATGCTTCTAACGTTATTTAATATAACGTTTCGTTGTAAACTTAATATACTATGTTTAATAATTCTCAAAAATTCAATTATGTCTAAAATAATTTTTTAGATATATAATATATTATTATTCTTGATTAAAAAGGAATTAAAATTCCTTATTTTCAACATATAGCTCATGGCTATAACACTAATTTCTCAAACTTTGTTCCAAAAATTCCTCTAAATTCATATAGTGTATTATTTTACACTATGATCATTAATATGTATTAATATCACTATAGAAAAATTTGGAACACACCTATATACACTATAGGGCTCACGGTTATTCCCAAAAATCAATCAATAATTTTTCTAAAAATCTAATAAATTCTTATAACACTTAAATATTATTCTACCACATTATTCAACTATAATATTTAACATAATCAAACAATACACCAAAGAATGTTCAAATGTAGCTCACGGCTACTATGCTTAATGCATACCAAATTTTTATAAAAATCCTATAAAATTACATTATACTTAAATACTACCATATAGCACTAATACATCATAATATCATATAATAACACATTACAAACCATAGAACTTAACCTCCTAGGTCTCGGCTATTTTGATAAAAATTAGCTACATAAGTCCAAAAATTCTAATAAATTCCAACACTACCTAATTAAAACCCTAGATCAACAATATGCTATTATATCATTCAAATAAAATTTATACACCAAGGTACAAGCTTATAGCATTCTCGGCCCTTTTTGTAAAATTAAACAAATGGTTTCCAAAAATTCTCAAATAAATAACATGCACTCCTACAACAACATAGATCAATAATCCAACATCAAAACATACCTAGCAATTTTCGATCATCACTAGAATATTTAAATAAATTGCTTAGCTTTAGAAATAAATCACCTATGCAACATATCAACATATGTAACATATTTACTAAGCATATAAACATGCTAGCATGATTTTTCACAATTAAAACATGCTAAAAAAATAATTTGAACCGTAGGATTATTGAAAAACTTAGGTATTATCGAAGCTTGTTCGATATCTAACCTCGTTAACGGTGTCGATCGGTTGTAGGGTGATTGAAACTCAAACTATTGGAGAAAATGGAAGAAGAAAATATTTGGTTTGCTCTTGAGAAATGCTCTCGGCAGTGGTGTTGAGAAAAGAGAAATGAAAGATGAAAGTGTGAAGTGTTATGTGTGGGTTTCAAGACTTATAATACTTAATTAAATAAAAGAAATGAAAACACACGCACACAAGCTCTCTCTCTCGGCTCTCTCAATTACAAGCAAGACACAAATGAATTTTTATGGTCAAAGGCTTATGTCATGGATAAATATCTCTTACAAGGTATTAACTTCTTGTAAAGCTTTATTAAAGGTCTTGAAATAAACAAAATGAATTTTGTCCCACTTGATACCATGTTGCCGTCAACAATGCATGGTGGGAGAAATGAATTTTCAGATTTTTGATTGTATCATGCAAGTGTAATATTATTCACTCTATCCCAAATATTGTACACTCAGTGGTATGAAAATCAAGATTAATTTTGTGTATAAATAAGTCGACAAAATGCTAACACCCATGCAAACCAAATGCTAGAGTATTTTTCATCTACACATTTTACTTGGTAAGTGTGTATTAATACTACACTTAAGATATAACACAAATTGGATGATCAAAAATGAAATTAATCCTATGTTATACACATAGAGGCTCACGACATTTTCAATAAAATAAAGCCCAAAAATTGATTTTCATGCTATAAGTAGATATATATAATAATATATATCTTAGATGATAAATTATATCATAGGATAAATTATTGGAATTAATCCATAGGTAGAAAACCCTAATTCTCGATTTAGGGTTTTCGAGAATCATAAATAATCAAAAATATCATTCCAAAATTTTCTAGCATTATTTCAATGCCAAATAATATTCTAATTATATAAAATAATCATAGGAATTTAAATATCATAATTCCTTGATCATTAGACTTGATTCTCAAGTCATCTCCAACGTTAACGTTTGAAGCGTCTCAACGTTAATTATCGACTCGTCTCAAAATGGTCGTAATAAAGGCGCAATCACTTTATTAAATTATTCCAATAATAATGGAATTAAATTCTAAGCTTAAAACTTAGAAAATATCACGAGCATTTAATCATCGATACGTAATCGGCGTAGAAATAATCTTATTGAAATCGTTACATATTCGTATTTCTCAATTCACATTAAACGTGAATAAAACATAGGAATTTATTATTCCAACAATAATCGAAATCATTATTCGATATATTAATAATCAAATTATCATAATAATAATATTCTAATTTACGAAATTAATATCGTAATTAGGCTTTTAAATAATCGGGGTATTACATTCCACCCCCCTTAAAGAAATTTCATCCCGAAATTTACATACCTCAGAAAAGATCGGGGTATTTTTCTTTCATCGCATCCTCAAGCTCCCACGTGGCTTCCTCTTGTTCATGATGTTTCCACAGCACCTTGACTAGTGGAATCGACTTGTTTCTCAATTGCTGAACCTTGTGGTCTAGAATAGCCGTAGGTTCTTCATTATAGCTCATATCTAGATTGAGGATCACGTCGTCTTGATGGATCACATGCTTCGGATCGTACACGTATTTTATGAGTTGTGATACGTGAAAAACACTATGTACGTTTCCTAGGCTTGGCGGAAGAGCCAACCTATAGGCGACTGGGCCTATTCTTTCTAGGATTTCATAAGGTCCGATAAAGCGGGTCTTAACTTTCCTTTACTCCAAACCTTATAATCCCTTTAGATGGAGAGACCTTGAAAAGACTTTATCTCCATTTTGAAATGTAGCTCGGATCTTGGCGTATCGTAAGACTTACATCTATCTTGAGCTTCTTTTATTCTTTGCCTAATTTGGCGACGATCTTAATCATTTAAACATAGCGTCGAGCCCTAAGATTCTTCTTTCACCCACCGTCCCGAAAGCGGTGATCGGCATTTTCTTCCATATAATGCTTCATACGGGGCCATATTGATCGTCGCTTGATAACTATTATTGTAGGCAAATTCGATGAGGGGTAAAACCTCTTCCCATTTTGCACCTCGATCCAACACTACTGTTCTCAACATATCTTCGAGTGTTTGGATCGTCCGTTCCGATTGTCCATCGGTCTGAGGGTGAAAAGCTGTGATGAAATTTAACTTCGTGCCCAATTCTTTTTACAAGCTAGTCCAGAATCTTGAAGTAAACTTTGAATCTCTATCAGATGTGATAGTTTTCGGTACTCCATGTAGGCGTACAATTTCTTTTACATACAGCTGGGCTAGCTTATCAGATCCGTGTGTAATCTGAATTGGCAGAAAATGTGCACATTTGGTGAGTCTGTCCACTACTACCCATATAGCAGTGTTCCCTCTCTTAGACTTTGGTAAACCCGTAACAAAATCCATAGCTATATCTTCCCATTTCCACTCGGGTATTCCCAAAGGTGTAGCTTTCCATAAGGGCGTTGGTGTAATGCTTTTACTTTTGACAAGCAAGGCAGTGGCTCTACAAAGAGCTATGTCTCTTTTCATACCTTCCATAACTTTTCTTCAAATCTTGGTACATTTAGTCTTGCTGGATGGGTTTGTATAAGGTGTGTCATGAGCTTCACTCATGATTTCATTAGAAGTTTGTTGTTGCAGGATACACAACCTTCCTTCAAATAATAAAGCATTATCGGTGATTCTTGAAAATTCTTGATCCTTCCGTCCTTACTTTAGCTCTTGCTTTTTCTAACTTTTCCTCCATCCTTTATCCTTCGAGGATTCTTTTCCTTAAGTCAGACATCAGAGTGAGTGTAGCAATACAACTCGTGATCGTCTCTGGTTGTTCAATCAATTCGATCTTCATCCTTTCGAACTCCTCAATGAGTTTTTCTTCATTTGTGAAGAGACATCCCAATTTATTTTGACTCTTACGACTCAAGGCATCGGCTACAACGTTCGCCTTACCGGGTGATAGTTTATACCACGATCGTAGTCTTTTACCAATTCGAGCCATCTCCTTTGTCTCATGTTCAGATCTCTGCGCTCGAAAAGTATTTCAAACTTTTATGATCGGTAAAGATTTCACATCTTACTCGTAGAGATGATGTCTCCATATCTTTAGGGCATATACTCTGCTGCTAGTTCGGATCATGTGTTGGATAATTCAATTCATGTGGTCTCGGTTGTCGAGATGCATAGGCTATCACTTTTCCATTTGCATTAACACACAACCTAATCCATTTTGGAAGCATCTGTATAGACCACGTACTCTTTATCGCCTCTGGGCGCTAATCTGAGGCGATGGTTAACTTTCTTTTAGTATCCGAAATTCGCCTCACACTCATCAGTCCATGTGAATTTAATTCCTTTTCTGAGTAATTGGGTTATTGATCTTGCTATCTTTGAGAATCCTTCAATGAATCTCCGATAGTAACCCGCTAATCCCAAGAATCTTATAATCTCATTTTGTGTCTTTGGCGATTTCCATTCTTGGAGTGCTTCTACTTTGGCGGATCAACTTTAATCCCTTGGTGACACAATGTGTCAAGGAACATTACTTCCTTTAGCCAAAATTCACATTTGCTAAACTTAGCAAAAGTTGTTCATCTCTCAAAGTTTGCGACCTTTGTCACGATGTGTTCCTTGTGTTCGTCTTCATTTTTGAATAGATGAGAATGTAGTCTATGAAGACTAAGACAAATTATCCGGTATGGATGGAACACCCTATTCATAAGATCCATGAATCTGCGCGGCGCATTGGTTAGTCAAGCGGCACAACTACAAACTCATAGTGCCGTATCTAGTTGAATGCCGTCTTGGATATATCCTCGGGTCGTACTTTGGTGATGGTATCGATTTAAGATCAATCTTTGAAAATACGCTTGCTCCTCATGGTGGTCGAACGGATCATCAATCCTTGGCGGCGGATATTTGTTCTTAGCGTCGACTTATTTAGTTCCAGATAATCGATACACATCCTTAAGGAACCATCTTTCTTTTGACGAATAAGGCCGGTAGCCCCACGGTGAGGCGCTAGGTGCGATAAAACCTAGGTCTAATGACTCACGAATTTGTATTTTCAATTCTTGATTTCCTTTGGAGCCATTACATGCGGTGCCTTGACGTTGGGCTGATCACGGCTCGGTCGATGGTAATTCAGCGCACTGTCGGGGGTAATCCGGTAAAGTTTCGGAAAGACATCCGGGAATTCCGAACCATTTCCACATCTTTGATCTTTATCTCGTTTTATCCTCCCATTCGGATAAACAAAGAAATGCGACTTCCTTTCTTGTTTATCATTCTTTTTTGCATTGGTAGCGGATATAATCGAATTTTCTTTCCCATCTTGATTAGTAAAGCTTGTAGCTTCTTGCCGGAAAATGGAATGAAATTTTCCTTTCTTTACAGGATCGTAGCATGATTTTACGCTAACCAATCCATTCCCAAAATTATATCTACATCACCCATGGTATTATGTTTAAGTTATTTGTCGAACCTTAAGTGATCCTAAGTTCGACTCTAGGTTCGAGCAAATATGAGTAATATCATAACCCTCCTATGGGTGAAGAGATTTTCATATCTGGTTTGCTTTTTCGGATCTAAGTTCGATAAATCTACACATGTTCTTGCTACGAAAGAATGTGATGCACCCGTGTCGAATAAAAGTATAACAGTACATTGAGAAGTGTTCCCATACACGCGGGTTTCCTGGTTTTGTTCATTTGCCTCGGTGCGAGCATATGCTCGGCTTGAGCAGTTGAGGTGACGGGCGCTGTCTTGGTTGATTTTCTTGTGGCTGCTGCTTTGTTGGCATTCTTCTTGATTACGCCCATTGCGGTGGTTGTCGTTCTTTATTCTTTGTTGAATTGCTTGCCCTTTGTTGTTGTGGTGGTTGTTCTTTGCGGTTGAAATGGCTGGATAGCCACGAGGGGTTGGGCATTGCCGGGATGATTCGCCTTCCCACTTGTCCCCGACGTATCCCGGGCAACTATTTGCGTAATGCCCTTCATTCCGCACTTAAAGCAATTTACCAAATGGCAAACTCCTTTGTGAAACTTTTGGCACTTGGGCGAGGAGAGCCACAGTGCGCTCTTGTGGTCCTCCGTCGGAGGGAAAAGGCTGGCTTCTTCCATCCACCGCTTGCGGTGCAGTGTTTCCTTGCCGGCCGTTTGCTATTCGTATTCTCAAAACTTCCCGATTCTTTATTCTTGAAATTTCCTTCCCATTTCTCTTCCTTTATCCACATATTCGATGTACGTGTTTGAGTTGTCTTCTCTTACGGCATAGGCGCCTCTATGTCAGCTCGTCAGGAAGCTTGATTGTAAGTCGAGATCTCCATGGGCGGCTAGAGACATTCTTATCTCGATCTCAAACCGGACCTAAATGTTTACGCCATCTTCATATCCGTATTCACTTGATCGGGGCATATCTGGACATATCGCAGAAAATGCGATCGTGTCTATTACGGACATCTTCTCATGTTTGATTATAAAATTCTTGTTCCTTCTTTTTCCGATAACTTTTGGAGCGTATTTCTCATCTGATTCCCTTTAAATTCTTCCCAGTGAACTCATTCATCGATCCTGCGGTAAGATCTTCCGTCGGGCTTCCCACCAAAAGTCGGCGAGTCTATCGGTTGAAAGGTGTCTGAGACAGACCGCTCTACTGCGTGCATCGAAGAAAATCAAAGATCCTTTCCATAGCCCTTATCCATTGCTCGGCATCATCCGGGCTTCCTTTCCCATCAAAAGAAGGTGGGTTTTGCCTAAGAAATAATTCCTCGATCTTACGATCGGGTGGAGGTGGTGGTGGTTGGGGTATATTAGCAGGTTCTGGTACAGGAATTCTTCTTCTGCCTCTACCTCTTCCCCTTCCCCTACCTCTTTGTGCAGGATCTCTTCTAGGCGGCATTCTGTTGTTTAAACACAAAATAAATATTGAAAATCATTTTCACAATTAACATATATAATATCATCATATAATCCTTTTGTAAAGCAGCTTTATACCAAGCTATTCATTTTTATCATAATAATCATTTTTGCCGCAAAAACTCGCTTCGGGGTTATCATATATATACATCAGAAAATTTGTGCCTCAAAGAGGACTATTTTGTACAAACAGTTAATACAAAAGGGATAATGTACATAAGATGGCCTTTCAAAGCTTAACCCGTATAACAACATACGGGATTACACGATAATACAAAATCAAGTGTTCACTTCCTTTTTTTTAAAACACAAAAGCAACCTACACATACGAGAACTATATACATACGGACTAAGACCTAGCTAGTGCGGTCATCAGTGTATCACTCATCGTCATCTTGATCCTCCTCGGGATCCTCCTCATCGTCTGAATCATCATCGAGTCGTCGTCATCCGAATCATCGTCCGAGTCGTCCTCACGCGGCGTACTGCAGACGGTCCGCTCCGTCATCCCCAACCATAGGAATGTCATGGATCGGATGAGTTCTTCACGATCATCGGATACTCTCATCACGGCCGTTTGGCGGTGCAGCTCGGTGGCGCTTGGCCTTTGTCATGGGCGGCAAGATTGGGAGCGGTGGGTGTATGGGGTGTCCAATCGACAAAGGGGAACTTGGCATCCCAAAGCTCGGGTCGAGGCGCCTCTCTACCTCTGCAAGCCTACCCTCGTCCTCCGGGAATGCAGGTACTCTAGGGTCCACTCGCGCGGTACCTCCGTGTCAGCCACTCCGGTGACTCATCACGCCACGTGTACTCCTCGGAGGAGATAGGGTCCTCTCGGTGCTGCCCGTGAATCACGAGACATATGTCGGATGGCTAATGAATCTCGGTAGACCCGCTATCAGGTCATAGTCACCACCAGCACGGTAGATATAATCTCCTGACACTTCCCGTGCGTAGTCCTCCCAATCTATCGGTAAGCAGTGTGGAAGGCGCTTCACGCCATCGAAATCAATCACTCCATGCTCGTGCGCCTCCCTCCAATGACGAAGGTAGTGCATGAGAAACTCTTCGAGATCATCTTCCCAGCACATCTGGTACTCACGGTACGCATGAATAATCTCCGCTGGGGTGGCCCTCGGTCCTAGCCTCCGTCTAGTGGTGTGTCGAGTCCTGGCCATCTGTCACAGACAACGATCAAAAGTCAAACTAAATAAAGATATCCGATACATAGATAAAAATAAACTTAACGCGTACGCTAAGCAAAAGGATAAAGCGGGCGGTCTATAAAGCGGATAAACAATCCAAACACCTCGATAAGCAGATAAATGTTATCGGAAATTGTTCTCATATACAGCGCGTTTTAGCTTTCCTACCATACTAGGAAAATTGCTATCTAGCGGCGTAAAAAATCTTATCATATAACTAAATTCTAGTTCTATAAAACTATGAGCTAGCTTCTACTGGCTCTCGTGATTTCTGGAGAAGGAAACAGGGATCTTCCTTCATAAGAAATATAGTAGAGTCCGTTAGGGTATGTGGCGAAAACCGTGTGCAAATCGAGTCGAATGAAGAGAGCGGATCCAAACAAAACACTGCATAAGCGGGAAAATTTTCGCGCGTTCGCGCCGAGATCGTAGGCAATGCCGACACCAAGGTCGTGCATGCCGTTGCCGAGGCCGAGGTGACGAGGTGACAAGGTAGTCAGCTGGTCAATCGAAATGAATTGCTGAACTTGAGATTAAAGGCCGAGCTCGCCTTAATCGTAATCGAGGTCGACTTTCCGAAGTGGATTTGACGAAGTTTAATACGACGTCGTGAATTGCCGAGATGAACTCTCCGAACTCAAAGAGGATGTCGAGGTTGACACCAAAGTAAATGCCCAGGTCGACGCCAGGGTGGATCAATTGAGGTCGCGCAATGCCGATGCAATCAACTGGTCAGCTGAGTCGAGGTAATCTCTGGGTTGACTTCAAACGAGGTGGAAAGCCTTAGCTTTTATTCTGAGCTCGTTTCTTTAGTTCTCGAAAGAAAAGGAGATATTCGTACATTTGTTCGTCTATGTTCTTTTCAATAAGGGATCATGCATCTTATTACGTCTATGTTCCATTTGGGATGACATAGGCAGTAATCAAAATCAATATTGAGAATAGAATTTCAAATATGACGAACATAGTTCGTTTTAAACATACGCATTTTTTTGCGAAAAATTTCAATCAATCAATCAATAATGGTTATTTACAACCTTTCTCATTTCATTTGTCGATAATGTTCTATCGACACCAAATCAAATTCATAAATCTCAAACTTCTCGTTTTCAAAGATGAGAAAATAATTTACCTTTTTCCCGGTTGAGCTGGATGTGATGGAGTGTTGAGCATAGTCAGATGATTTCTAGAAGTCTAGTGACTCAATTTAGACTTAACTTTTGAAAGAAAGTTTAGGGTTGAAGCAGCCGCTACGATACCACTCTGTCACGACCCTCTAATCAAAGGATGATTAGAAGCGGAGCTTGTAGCGATGATTACAACACATTTAATAAGAATAATCAAAGATTTCAAAATAATACTTATCGAACTTGATAATCAACCTTATTACAAGGCAAAAGTAATTTCTGAGATATAAGGCTACAAGTCCTTAAGCGAAGGTTCGATAATTTGAATGATTCATTTATCGATGTCAACATCTGATAATATTCGAGAATATGCGTGGAAAGCATGTGAATGCATATATGACGATATGCATGAGGTTCTTTCTTTCAAACATAATAAATACCCAAAAGACCTCGACTACTCAACATCTCTTCTCCATCACCATCATCACTCAATCGCACATTTAAAACAAATATGCGGTGAGTACAAGAATACACTCGATGGCTCATGCGAAATAATTTATCAATATTAAATTACTACGCCCCATCACGGTAACACACGAGGTTTTAATTTGAAATACTCGTGCTTACTAAATATTTTCGTCATTTTCCATAAATATCGTTTGTGACATTTTCCACGTATGTATGATCCATATCCACCTGATAATTCATCCAACAATAATTCCTTGTTGGAGAGGAGGCCTCCTCTCTCCGACGCCTATAATGACCGAGCACCCTTTCGGCACATCACAAATAATCGGTGCACAAAATCCTTGCACGGGATACGAATTCTCCATCGTCCTTGTGGGTACTTACAAGGATGCGAATTCAAGCATGTCATAAAGTGGGAGCTACCCAACATTATGCATCAATAATCATGGATTGGATACATCGTAAAACATAAACATTTTGGACGGGTAATTAAATAACTCATTTCATAAATATTGCTTGCAATAAAGCATCATAAATAAATCATTTGATAAAGATTTATCGGTTCGGTATAGTAAAGCCCACCTCTGCTTTCGAGCGTCGATTCTCGATATCGTGTTCTTTCCTCGTTGCTTGTGAGCCTTCCGTCCCACCTTTACATAAAATTTACGTTTGAAATGCGTTGTACGCTTTTCAAGATTTTCAAAGTTTATTGACTATGATAAATAATATAATAATTGAAGTCTTAATAAATCTTAATACGTCGTTTCAAGCGTATTTCGATAAAAACAATTTTCGTACTTGAGAGAGGCGTAATATGATCTGAGTCTCATTTTAACCTTTTAGGTTAAATAATTAACATATAATAACGTTATTCGATAAAATGATTTCAATTTTGAAATCTTTTCTATAATTGAGATATTCTTATAAAAGTAATATGTTTTTCACGTATTAGCGTATTTAACGAATGTATTTAAATGCGTCGATTTGAAAGTCGACCATTTTGACTTTTCTTTATAAATCTTTAATAAAACACATTTTAATGCCTAAATTCAATATAAATCGATTTTCAATCGATTTCGCTCCTCTTAACTTTAATACTCGATTTTTCACATAAATCGATAAAATTGATTAATATTTTCTTTCAATATTAATCTTTTAATACTTTAAGCATTATTTTATGCTTCTAACGTTATTTAATATAACGTTTCGTTGTAAACATAATATACTATGTTTAATAATTCTCAAAAATTCAATTATGTCTAAAATAATTTTTTAGACATATAATATATTATTATTCTTGATTAAAAAGGAATTAAAATTCCTTATTTTCAACATATAGCTCACGGCTATAACACTAATTTCTCAAACTTTGTTCCAAAAATTCCTCTAAATTCATATAGTGTATTATTTTACACTATGATCATTAATATGTATTAATATCACTATAGAAAAATTTGGAACACACCTATATACACTATAGGGCTCACGGTTATTCAAAAATCAATCAATAATTTTCTAAAAATCTAATAAATTCTTATAATACTTAAATATTATTCTACCACATTATTCAACTATAATATTTAACATAATCAAACAATACACCAAAGAATGTTCAAATGTAGCTCACGGCTACTATCTTAATCATACCAAAATTTTTATAAAATCTATAAAATTACATTATACTTAATTACTACCATATAGCACTAATACATCATAATATCATATAATAACACATTACAAACCATAGAACTTAACCTCACAGGTCTCGGCTATTTTGATAAAATTAGCTACATAAGTCAAAATTCTAATAAATTCCAACACTACCTAATTAAAACCCTAGATCAACAATATGCTATTATATCGTTCAAATAAAATTTATACACCAAGGTACAAGCTTATAGCATTCTCGTACTTTTGTAAAATAAAACATGGGTATATATATATCTATGTGTGTTTCGAATGTCATATATGTATATTTGTATGTTTTTAATGTTCTTATGAATGATCTATGGTTATATATTGTTCTTAATGATTTGTATATCAAAAATATGTGAATATATGTTAAAATGAACATATGATGTTGTATATTAAATTTTTGGAATGGATCTAACACATATATGATGTTTCGAAACTTTGAGCATGTTTAAAATAAATTTTTGAAAACTTTATAAATAGCATAGTGAAGACCGATTGCTTTTTATTTATTTTAGTGATGGATTATTGATCTATGATATGTTTTAAACCTATGGTATATTAATTAAAATTTTGGAAAACCCTAGCTTAATTATTTAAAAATGCCGAGAGCTATTTGGTATGTACCTTAGTGTATAATTTTTATTTTAAGCTTGTGATGACATATTAATGCTTTAATGTATTGTTTATATGTTCTATGATTTATTTAGAATTTTTGGAAACCATATGTTTAATTTTTGAATAATACCGTGAGCATATATACATTGAATGTTGGTGTATGATTTTTATTTTGATCATCCAATGATATATTAATACTTTAGTATATTATTTATGTGTTGTATGAAATTATTGGAATTTTTGGAAATCAATTACCAAAATTAAATCAAATAAACCGAAGGCTTTGAGCCTAAAGTATGGTGATGATTTAATTGGGTTTTGATGAATGTTTTAATGTTATAATGTTGTATTATGGTGTATAAACATAGTATATAATTATTAGAATTTTTGGAAATCAAATACCTAATTTAAATCAAAAAAACCGAGAGCACTATGTGCATAAGGTGATGATTTAATTGGTTTTTGATGATTAAATGATGTTATATTAGTATACTATAGTATATAAGCATAGTATATAATTGTTGGAATTTTGAAAACCAAAAACAAAAAATAAATCAAAAAATCCGAGAGCTTACAAGCTCATATGGTGATGATTTCAATTGGTTTGGTTGATATTATGATGTTACAATGTTATAGTATAATGTTTGATCATATTAGAATTTAATTAGAATTCTTAGAATTTGTTTGATAATTATTGGGTAATTAAATCGAAAATACCGTGAACATTATTATATATTGTGGAAGGAATGGTTATGATGAACTATAGGTTATATTAATGATATATATTGATGTTGGGATGTTATACTATGTGTATATCAATTTTGGGAATTTTTAGATAATTATTCCATATTATATGGAATTACCGAATTATATATATGTATATATTCTAATAAATGGCAAACAATATCATATGGATTCTATAAATTCATATTCTAGAAAAATTTTAAAAGTCATTTAGTATTTTTAAATTAATTATCGAGATTTTCGATAATTAATAAGGATTTGAAATCCTTTTTAATTCAGTTTAATAATAAAATATATGTCTAATTAATATTCTGGACATATTTGAAATTTATAAAAAAAATTTAAACATAGATTACTATGTTTGAGACAAACGTTAGGGTATTAACGTTTTAAAATCAAAAATACGCGTTTTTAATTATAAAAAGGTTTATTAAATGCGAAATTGTTTATAAGTCCTTTGATTTACGTGACAAATCAAGAAATGAGACTTTACGATTTTTAATCGATCAAAATTCGATTTATAAAATAAAATGGTAAGAAATTACTATTTGAAAGTCAAAATTGTTGACTTTGTTGACCAGAGTTGACTTCGTTGACTTTTAAAGTCAAGCGCACGATTATCGTTCAATAAATACGCCGATATGCGTAAGATATACTAATTGAGTATAATACCTCATTAGTAAGAAAAGATTTCACAAATGAAATCCTTATATCGAGAAACGTGCTCATCGTTAAAGCGTTTAGCGGGGCGTTAAGCGAAATAGTTGAGCGTATCTCGAGGCGAGAACAATTGATTGAATAGCGATATGAAAGCGTATTGAATTCATTGAGGAATTCAGTTTACATCGATATAAAATATCGAAGTTATCTTAGCTTTTGAAAGTCTCGAAAGACTTGAGCGACGTACTAAAGCCTCGCCTTTTCGTAAAGGTGTGGGCCAAACGCCATGATCGGATCTTGACGTCGAACAAACCTAGGACTCGATTTACAACGAACCATAGTCGGTGGGCTTACTTTTCAAACATGATGTGACTTTCTTGTTATTCCAAATGAGTTTCTTTACAATTCTTATTCTCTGTTGTTGACAAATGTTTACTATATTACCCGCCAAAATATTACATTTTATGTATGGATCCTATCATTTGCCGGGTAGAGCTGTGGCGATGGTTGGAACTATATTATGACAGGTTATGTCATTTGGGTCGCCTTGACCTTTTAAATGTCGGGTCTGTGCGGATGATGAATGCCCGCTAGGATTGGCGTGAAGGTTGGAACTATTGCTATGTTAACATATGCTTGAGAGTGATTGTGTCTTTATGCGGGATTACGGCCGGTCACGGCATCGTAGATGGGAGGCCTCCCTCTCGACGTTTAATTTTTAATACTGTTATGAATTGTTACTATGAGATACGGACCATACACACCAAGAAAATGCTCGGCCGAGCTATGTTCTGACGAAAATGATTTGGTAAGCACAAGGCATTTTTAACTAAAACCCTTGTGACTTACTTGATATTGGCAGCGTAATTCAAATAATATCAAATGTTTTCGGCATAAGTCCACTGAGTGCAATTTCTTGTACTTAGCCCTGCATGTTTGTTTTTAAATGTGCAGGTTGAGCTCTGATGGTGATGATGGAGGATGTGTTGAGGAGTCCAGTGTCCTTGACTGTTTATTTAGGATTTGGTTTTCGCCTTGAATACATATCATCATATATGTATTCACACACTTTCCGCTGCTAAACTCTGAACTCTTTTACTTTACGTCATGAACTATTGAGGTCCATCAGACCATGGTAATTCTTTGGGTCTGAAGGCCTAAACCTTTTTAATCATTGGATATTGTATTATCGAAACTATCGAGCATGCTAATTATCGTTGATATGTACCTCTATCTCGATCATTGTCCTATAATACTATTCCTAGTATTAGTCACCCTCTAGTCCGGTCGTCGGGGTGGGGGCGTGACATATCCCTTATCCTTTCATCATAACATCATAGTCGAACGTCGTGAAGGAGGCCTCCCTCTACGACGCTGACCGCTCCTTTTTCACACGCAAAAGGTGTAAGTATAGGGTAATTAAGTATCGTATCCACAAAGATTGTATCACGAAAACATAGAAGCTAGCTCAACGACAATTCATCATTATCCAAGCACGAATTTGGTTGAGAGGTTTAAGGGCTTGAAATTAATCAAAGCAAAGGTAACAAGCGTAAATATAAATAAAGCGATAAAAACACGAAGAGAACTATGAAGAAAGACTAACCCAGGGATGCACCAATCCTACCCACAACGATGTTTATCACGCTTATTATTAACCGCTTTAATCCGACAAGGCGGAAGATCACATATATAACCAACAACTTGATTCACGACAATTGCGGCGATTGATTACTAATTTTCCTATCACGATTCGTCTACAGGAAAATAAGCAACTCAAAAGGATCATCGAGAATATGCTTCCTGAATGTCCTATCTCGATTCGACTCGAAGGCTCATTCGTATCATGCATTCGATAACGATTGACAATTAATACAATTCGTAATTAACCGACATCTAGATATGCATCAAGATTGATCGAAATCAACACATATAAATAAGCACAATCGAATCATGAATCGATGCACGGAAGGTAAATAACAATAGCAGAATCACAACATATAGGATCGAATCATGCAAACCCTAGGATTAGAGCGGAAAACTAGCGAGACATAATAAGCGGAATGAAATACGATTTAACCATAAAAGCGGAAATTAAATATATAAAACCCGTAGGGAAGCGTTGGATGAACAATGGTTGGTCTTGAATCAAATCCCAGCGAACGAGCGGAAAACAACGGAAAACGATCGGACAAAAGCGTTCGGATCGATAGCGAAGCGATAAACTAAACAAGAACAACGTAAAAACAATACTAGAATTAAGCTAAAGAACATTAAAGACTAAAAGTCAGAATGGCGAGGAAAAGCGAATAAAAGCGAGTGCGGGCGTCTCGGGTGTGTTGAGGCGCAAGGGCTCTTGCCTATTTATAGAAAAGGGTGGAAACCTAATTTGCGCCTCTGCGCGCCTCGCGATCACTTCCGCGATCGCTAGCTCGACCATGAGCCATCTCGCTTTCTTCTTCGCTCGCGGACCTCCACCTTGCTCGCATGGCACCTCGCGACCGGGCTAGCGGTCGCTAGCAATTCGCATCGGTCGCGAAATCGTCCGGTGAGTTCTCGGCGCTAGGCTTCCTTCGCGGCACGAGATTGCGATCGCGGCTCGCTGGGTTCGCGTGTTTCCTAGCGGCGGCCTAGCGACCGCTAGGCTGGTCGCTAGAATCATGGCAGATTGTATCATTTGCTCGTGCGTCGTTCCTTGCTTCGATTATCAACATATAAACCTACAAAACGTCAAAGGAACACCCAAGAGCAGTATCTTCTAGAAATAGATAAAACATTAAGAATCAATACATAAGCGCACATTAAGCGAGCTAAACTTATCTTCAAATATCAACTATAAGCGTGTAAAATGCGGCGTTTATCGACGCCGTGACCGGCCGTGAATTGTCCTTACAAAGACACAAATACCTTAGGTGTAAACGTTAATCCTAGCGGTATTGTCCTTCCCATAGGATCCGATATCGATTTTCATTCATAAGTTGGGAGCTACCCAACAACATTCATAACATTTCATGGATAGGATACATACACAAAACATAAACATTTTTGGCAGGTAATCTTGTAAACATTTTATCAACAGTTGGAATAAGCATCGTAAATAAATTCATTTGGAAAGTAACTTGGATAAGAAAGCTCATATTTTTGTTTAGAAAAGAAGCCCCACCTGGACTATGGTTCGTCTTAAACTTGTTTCTTAACTTGATTTCTCGTCAACGTCGGGCCGTCGCGTCCGCGTCCACACCTTTACGTAAAAGCGATGTTTTAGTACGTCGTTCCCGTTTCTCGTGACTTACAAAGTCTAGAATAAACTTCGATATTCTATATCGATATAAATGAATTCCTTAACGAATTCAATACGCTTTTCAAATACGTATTTCGATTGAACAGTTCTCGTTCTTCGAGACACGTTCAACTATATCGTTTTAACCTTTCCGGTTGAAACGTTCAACGTATTTATACGTTTCTCGATATAAGGATTTCAATTACGAAACCTTTTCTTACTAATGAGGTTTCTTTACCTAATTAGTACGTTTTACGCGTATTAGCGTATTTATCGAACGTATTTCGTACGTTGACTTTAAAAGTCAACAATTTTGACTTTCAATAGTAATTTCTTACTAATTCACATAATAAATCAATTTTCAATCGATTTCATTTCGTCAAGTCTTAATTCTCGATTTGTAACGTAAATCGATGAACTTTATTAATATTTTTCTTAAATATTAATTCATTTAACCATTAAACATTATAATTTATTTATAACGTTATTAAATATAACGTTTCGTCGTAAACATAGTAATCTATGTTTATAAAATTTTATAAAATCCAAATATGTCTAAAATAATATTTAGGCATATAATATATTATTAATCTTAATTAAAAAGGATTTAAAAATCCTTATAAATTCATAAAAGCTCTCGGTAATTATAAAAAATTACCAAATGGTTTTCAAATTTTTTCTAAATTTATATAGTGTATTATTATATACTATGGTCATTAATATGTATTAATATCAGTCATATAACAATCGATCATCATCCTATTCAATGAAATAGGTCACGGCATTTTCGAATTTTATGTCCAACAATTCTCAAAATTTTTGTATGATTAGTACAAGGTCTCAACATTAATATATAACACATTTATAACCTCTAGTCCATCATAAATCATTTCGTCATCAAGGATTTTAAATCCTTAGCTCTCGGTATTTTCAAATTAAATACCAAACAATTGGCAAAAATTCTAACAAAATTATACCACGCTCATATATTATAGTATAACAATATAACATCATAACATTCACCAAAAACCACTTGAATCATCACCATATGGAGCATGATGCTCTCGGATTTTTTTGAGTTCAATGGAGTAATTGGTTTCCAAAAATTCTAATAATTATACACCATGCTTATACACTATAATATAACAATATAACATCATATCATTCATCAAAAACCATTTGAATCATCACCATAATTGAGCTTGAAGCTCACGGTTTATTTGGTTCAAAATGGGTAATTGATTTCCAAAAATTCTAACAAAATCATGTAACATATAATCAAGGTCCTAGAGCATTAATATACCTTTGCATGTTCAAAATAAAAATCATACACCAAGATATAATTTTATAAGCATTCGGTCCTTTTCAAAATAATATGCATTTGGTTCTCAAAAATTCTAATAAATTCATGGAACACATAATCAAGGTCCTAGAGCATTAATATACCATTGCATGTTCAAAATAAAAATCATACATCAAGATATAATTTTTAAAGCTCACGGTCCTTTTGAAAAATAGGCATAGGATTTTTCTAAAAATTCCAATAAATCACCATGAACTCTTATCATATCATAGATCAATAATCCATCCTCAAAATAATTCTTAAAGCATTCGAACATCAACAAAACCTCATAATATTTTTGAAATAAATTTTTAAACAAGACCCAAGCTTCAATCTTAACATACTTTGGCTAGATCCTTTCAAATATTTCATATGCAATAACTTAAATCCATCCTAACATGCATTTTCTTATTTTTATAAACAAAAATCATCAAGAACATATATATAAACAATATCTTATAAACAAGAACATTAAGAACATATTCATACACTAAGAACAATGCTTGAAATTTTTGTAAAATGAAGAGGAAAAATCGAAGCCATGTGTTGGGTCATTACCTTTGAAATGGTATGGGTTTCAAGAACCATGTCAAGGTATCAATTTGTGAAGAAGAAGAAGAAGAAGGAGAAAAATATTTTTAAATGGGAGGAGAGGAGCGGCCTTGCGGCGAAGAATGGGAGCGAAATGTGAGAGTGTTGAGTGTTGAGTGTTGTGAGTGTTTGAAAGAGTATAATGAGTGAATGAAGTGAAGAGGAAGAGTCTTCCCCTTATATTACTCTTTCTCTCTCACACGGCTGCAACAACAAATGAATATAATATTTTCAGCAAATTTTGTAGTGGGTTAGTGATGATTAGTGAGTGCTAAAAGCCTCTCATTGTATTGGGCATTGGAAGAATAAAATCATGCTTGAAGGGGGAGGGGATAACCGGCGCATATTTGGGTTCCAAGGGTGGATTTTATTTTCTTTGTACAATAATACTATGTATTAATCAAGGTATAAATCATAGATATAAAATACATGTCATTTGATTAATTAAAACAACACATAGTAAAATATACACAAAAATGGCGTGAATATGCTCATAAACGTAAGTCACGCCTCCTTTCATTTCATAAGGGTACATAAGTCATTTTCGTGCTATACATACATATATATGTCATAACATATGGTTTAGATAATAAAATATATCATAAGAAAAATTAATGGTATCATTTCATGTGAGAAAACTCTAAAATTCGAATTAGGGTTTCGAATTTTAACAAATGATCACTATCGAGTTCTTCATGCTTTAGCATTGATTTTAATGCTTAATAATACTCTAATTATATAAAATAATCATAGGAAATTAAATATTATAATTTCCTGATCATTAAACCCATTTTTCAAATCATCTCTAAACGTTAACGTTCCAAACGTCTCAAAACGTTAATAATCGACTCATCTCAAAATGGTCGTAATAAGCTCGTACTTACTTTATAAATAATATCCCATTAATATAGAATTTAACTCCAAGCTTCACCGCTAGAAAATTTCATGAAATTCGACGCTCGATCGTAATCGACGTTAAAATTATCTTCCGAACTATTTCATAACATTCTAATCCTTAATTCACAATTATCGTGAATATAATAAGGAATTTGTTACTTAGTTATTGAATCGAAATCAATATTCGATGTCTTTCAATAATAAGACTCGGTAAAACCCTAATTCACGAGTTTAAAATATCGTAAATAGGTTTTCGTTTCATCGGAATATTACATTCTACCCTCATTAAAAGAAATTTCGTCCCGAAATTTGCATACCTTTAGAGAAATAATTGGGTATCGTTCTTTCATGGCGCCTTCAAGTTCCCACGTGGCTTCCTCTTGTCGTGATGTCTCCACCGACACTTTGACTAGTGAATCGACTTGTTTCAGAATTCTTTGAACTTTATGGTCGAGTATTCTGTCGGGTTCTTCTTCATAGCTCATATCCGCTTAAGGATCACGTCGTCTTGATGGATCACGTGTTTTGGATCGTGTACGTATTTTCTTAGTTGTGACACGTGGAAAACATTGTGTACATTCCCTAGACTTGGCGGAAGAGCCAACCTATAGGCTACTGGACCTATCCTCTGTAGGATCTCATAGGGTCCTATGAAACGGGGTCTTAGTTTTCCTTTTAGTCCAAACCTGACAATCCCTTTCGATGGAGAGACCTTAAGAAACACTTTATCTCCGTTATCAAATTGTAGCTCAGATCTACGCGTATCTGCGTAAGACTTCTGCCTATCTTGAGCTTCTTTTATTCTTTGCCTAACTTGTCTGACGATTTCAATCATCTCGTTCACTGCTTCTGGCCCTATTATTTTCCTCTCACCCACTTCATCCCAATAAAGCGGTGATCTACATTTCTTGCCATACAAGGCTTCGTACGGGGCCATACTAATCGTCGCTTGATAGCTATTGTCGTAGGCAAACTCAATAAGGGGTAAAACATCTTCCCACTTTGCACCTCGATCCAACACTACTGTTCTCAACATATCTTCTAGTGTCTGAATCGTTCTTTCCGACTGTCCATCAGTCTGTGGGTGAAATGTCGTGCTGAAGTTCAATTTCGTACCCAATTCTTTCTGTAAGCTAATCCAAAATCTTGATGTGAACTTGGAGTCTCTATCAGATGTAATAGATTTTGGCACTCCATGTAGTCGTATAATTTCCTTTACGTACAGCTGGGCTAACTTGTCAGATCCATAGGTATTATGAATTGGTAGAAAGTGAGCACTCTTTGTGAGTCTATCAACAATTACCCATATAGCGGTGTTCCCTCTTTTTGATTTGGGTAAATTCGTAACGAAATCCATCGTTATCTCATCCCATTTCCACTCGGGTATTTCCAACGGCTGTAACTTCCCGTAGGGTCGTTGATGTAATGCTTTCACCTGCTGGCAAGTAAGACAACGTTCTACGAAAGAAGCTATGTCTCGTTTCATGCCTTCCCACCAGAACTTTTCCCTTAGGTCTTGGTACATCTTAGTACTGCCTGGGTGGGCGGTGTAGGGTGTATCATGAGCCTCACTCATTATTTCATTTTGGAGCTCTGCGTTGTCTGGAACGCATATCCTTCCTTCAAATAATAAGGCGTTGTCCGACGCCTCCTGGAATTTCTTTAATCCTCCAGACCTTACCCTTTTCCTTATCTTTTCTAACTTTTCCTCCATCCTTTGTCTCTCAACGATTCTTTTTCTTAAGTCGGACGTCAATTTGAGTGTAGCGATACAACTCGTGATCGTCTTTGGTTGTTCAACCAATTCAATCCTCATTCTTTCAAACTCCTCAACGAGTTTTTCTTCTTGTGTAAGGAGATATCCTAGTTTGGTTTGACTCTTACGACTTAAGCGCCGCCTACTACATTCGCTTTACCGGGTGATAGTTAATACCACACGGTCGTAATCCTTCACTAGTTCGAGCCATCTTCTTTGCCTCATATTTAGATCTCTTTGCTCAAAGAAGTATTTCAAACTCTTATGATCTCAGAAGATCTCACATCTCACTCCATAGAGATGGTGTCTCCAGATTTTCAAGTGTATGAACTATCGCTACTAGTTCCAAGTCGTGAGTTCGATAGTTCAGTTCATGTGGCTCGAGTTGTCGGGATGCATATGCTATCACTTTTCCTTCTTGCATCAAACACAACCCACCCATTCTTAGAAGCATCAGATAAACTACATACTCTTTGTCGGCTTCCTGAATCGCTAGCACCGGTGCACTTGTCAACTTTTCCTCGAGTTTTGAAAACTCGCCCACATTCTTCAAATTCAATTGAACTTGATTCCTTTCTGAGTAGTGGGTTATTGGCCTTGCAATTTTAGAGAATCCTCGATGAATCTCCGGTAATAACCAGCTAGTCTAGGAAACTTCGATTTCATTCGTGTTCTTGGCGATTTCCATCCTTGTATCGCTTCTACCTGGTGGATCCACTTTAACGCCTTCCGCAGACACGATGTGTCCAAGGAACATTATTTCCTTCACCAAAATTCTCATTTGCTAAACTTAGCAAAAGTCGCTCAACTCTCAAGGTTTGCAAGACCGTTTTAGATGTTCCTTATGATCTTCTTCATTCTTGAATAGACAAGGATATCATCTATGAAGACCAAAACGAATTTATCCGGTATGGATGAAATACTGCTCATGAGGTCCATAAATACAATTGGTGCATTGGTTAATCCAAATGGCATAACTATGAACTCATAGTGGCCATATCTGGTTCGAATGCGCCTTAGGTACATCTTCAGCCGTATTTTGAGTTGGTGATAACCTGACTTGAGATCAATTTTCGAGAATACACCCGCCTCGTAATTGATCAAACAGTCGTCAATCCTGGCAACGGTATTTGTTCTTGAGCGTCATCTTGTTTAGCTCTCGATAATCTATGCACATTCTCAAAGAACCATCATTTTTCTTGACAAACAAAACAGCGCGTTCCGCAAGGCGAAACACTAGGTCTAATGAAGCCTAGGTCCAACAATTCTTGGATTTGGATCTTCAGTTCTTCCAATTCGTTTGGGGCCATTCTATAGGGTGCCTTCGACACTGGAGCCGATCCTGGTTCCAAGTCGATGGTGAATTCTAACTGTCTATCAGGAGGTAATCCTGGTAGATCTTCAGGAAATACGTCCGAGAATTCTCGAACAACCTCTATGTCTTCAACCCTCGTTTCCGGTTTCTCTTCTCCGTTCAGGTATACGAGAAATGCATGGCATCCTTTCTAAGTTATCATTCTTCTCGCCTTCAATGCTGACACAATCGGGATTCTCCTTCCCATGCTGATTCCGTGAAAGTGCGTAGCTTCTTGTCCAGGAAAGTGAAATGAAATTTTCCTTTCCTTGCAAAGAATCGTGGAATGATTCTTAGCTAACCAATCCATTCCTAGGATTATATCTACGTCA
Source organism: Salvia rosmarinus (assembly GCA_036937905.1). Taxonomy (NCBI): domain Eukaryota; kingdom Viridiplantae; phylum Streptophyta; class Magnoliopsida; order Lamiales; family Lamiaceae; genus Salvia; species Salvia rosmarinus. The sequence continues at coordinate 31,608,475 of CM072824.1, read as the reverse complement.
CCCATGGGTATTATGTTCAGATTGTTCGCCAGAACCTTAAGTGATCCTAGTGTCAATTCTAGGTTCGAGCAGATATGTGTAACAGTCATAATCCCTCCTATAGGCGAAGAGATTCTCATATCCTGATTTGCCTTTTCAGACCTAAGATTCAACATTTCTACGCATGATCTTGCTATAAAGGAATGCGAAGCACCCGTATCGAACAATATTATAACAGGTATGTTGAGAAGGACTCCCATACCTGCCAGGTTTCCCTGATTCTGTTCGTTCTGCCTCCGGTGTAAGGCGTATGCTCTAGCCTGGGCCGGCTGAGGCTGACGGGGTGCTTGCCCTTGTTGCATTCTTCCTTTGTTGCCGGTTCTGTCTTCTTTGGCGTTGTCGTGGTGGTTGCCGCCTTTGTTGCTGTTGAGGTGGCCGCCTTGTTGTTGATTGCACTTGCCGCTGAGGTTCAATGGAATTGTTCCGAGGTTGGGCCGGAATGTATAGCCCTGAGCGGTCGGGCATTGCGGGTTGATTCGCCCTCACAATCGCTTCCAATGCACTGGACAATTGTTGGCATAGTGCCCTCTCATTCCGCACTTGAAACAATTCCCACTGCCAGCCATGCACATCTCTCTGTGCGGTCTCTGGCATTTAGGGCATGGAGGAGCCCTCATTGCTCTTGTGGGCCTCTTGTCGAGGGACAAAGTCGCCTTTTCCAGCCTCAGCCGTGCCATGTTTACTTGCCATGGGCGCTTGTTACTCGCGTTCTCGAAACTTCCCTTGTTGCTATTTCCCGACCGCTTCCCACTTCCTTTTTCCTTTATCCATCGGATCGTGGTGCGAGCCGACTTGTCTTCGTGCATTGTTGCCTCAATATCCGTGGCTCGCAAGAGCCTCGGTGTAGGTCAAGTCTCCATGATGGCAGAGACATCCTTATCTCGGCCTTAGACCCGACCTAAATTTCTCCGACATTTTCAAGTCGGTGTCCACTGATCCGTGCATATCTCGACATGTCGCAAAAGTGCGATCATAATTAGTCACGGACATTTCTCTTGCTTCAACACGAAGAATTCGTGCTTTTCTTCTTCCTATAGCTCTTGGGTATATACTTGTCATATACCTCTTCTTAAAGTCCTCCCATGTAAACTCTTCCATCCGTGCTTATGTGAAAGTCTTCTTCCGGCTTCCCACCGTAAGTCAGCAGTCCACTTAATAAACGTTATACATGACAAACGCCATGCGTTGTACATCTCGAAAGTTAAAGATCCGCTCCATGGTTCTCATCCATTGCTCGCCTCCTCGGGGTTTCCTTCCCATTAAAGACGTGAGGGTTCTGTCTCGAGGAACAGTTCCTCTATCCTGCGCTCGGTGGAGGTGGAGGTGGTGGGGTATATCCGGCTTCTTGTTCCGGGATCCTACCGCCCCTAGGTCTTCCTCTTCCTCTCGCCTCTAGTTCCTTGTTGGGATCTCGCCTAGGAGGCATTCGCTATATAAACATATAATCATCAATCACTCATCATTCTCATGACTTAACATACATAATATCATCATAGCCTCATTGTAAACGATTTTAATAAAACATTTCGTCCTTGACATAAACAATTTTGCCATAAAAGCCCATCGTGGTCATATATATATATATATATATATATATATTGAAAACTTTGCCGTGGCGGGATGTTCAAAACCAAGCGATCATTTAAAACAAAACATACATCCCGGCTCACGGCCTTTCAAAACATCAAGTTTTTCTTTCCATCGCTCCCATACACATAAAAGAAACAAGCATACGCTAATCACATTAAAGTCTACTTAAGTCTTCATCTAACGCCTTCATCGGGCATCTTCCTCCTCTTCGTCCTCCTCAGGTCCTCTTCCTCTTCGTGATCCTCTCTCTCATCGAATCATCCTCACGAGCACGCACTCAGGATGTTCTCGCCCGTCATCTCCTACCATATGTATGTCGCGATCGGGCGAAATCATCACCAATCGGGCCGTAGTCATCGCAAATCGGACTATAGCCATCAAAAGTATCTGTCACCTCATCCGTGCCTGGTGGAAAGGCTCCACCGGAGGTGGTGGGCGCCATCGGTGGTGAGGTGGTAGTAGTGGATGTGACGGGTGTCCAAAAGCCAGCGGAGGGAAAACAGGCTCTTCTAATGCTCTCGGTCGCGCTGCTCTATCCAACTGAGCATGCCTGCCCTCGTCAAACAGATATGGAGGCACTAACGGGTCGATCTGTCGTGGAACCTCGGTATACAACCACTCCGACGATTCATCACGCCATGTATACTCTCGTGGAGGGAGATAAGGTCCCCTCGGTGCGGCTCCATAGATGTCAGTATACATAAGTCAGATGACTCACGAACTCGCGGATCTCCAACCAGATCATAACTGCCAACCGCCCGGTATATGTAGTCCCCTGATATCTCCCGGGCGTAGTCCTCCCAAACACAGGGAAGTATGGCCAAGAGACGCTTGATACCGCGTATAGTCCGTCGCACCATAGTCTCGAGCATTCCTCCAAAGTCGAAGGTAGTACATCAGGAATTCGCCTAGGTCCTCGCCACAGCACATCCAACACTCACGATAGGTGCGCATCACTTCCTCGGGTGTAGGGTGTGGTCCTAGCCTCCTCCTAGCTATATATCGCATCTCCTCCATCTGTCACGATCAAAACTAACATAAGTCAAACTAATGTCATCCGATAAGCAGATAAGGTAACTTAAGTACATCTGATAAGCAACTAGGTTAAACTAAACAATCTATAAGGTAGATAAACGTCATAAGGTATAACACATATCATATCTTTTCCTCTTATTCTACTCGGAAACTTATTACTTAGCAGCATTCTAAGGTATATGCTATGCTATGAGATCCTTGTTCTAGATAAAACTCGAACTAACTTTCAACAGACTCTAGCGTATTCTGGAGACAGAATTAGGAATTCTGTCCTTCATAACAAATGAATTTCAGGGCGTTAGGAGTACGCAGGAGAAAACCACGCGTAAATCGGAGTCCTAACAAAAGAGAACTGAATAAAACAAATTTACTACGCAGAAGGCAGAAAATTTGTGCGATCGCGCCCAAAATAAACTCGAGGCAAAATGTCACCGAGTACGACTACCATATCCACGTCTTCAAATCGATGCTTGGCCTTCGAAGTCAAAGTCAAAGTCGAGGTCAAAGTCAAGTCGACGGTCACCCACGTCCGGTTGGGATGCAATGCCGATGTTGTTCATTTCAAAGTCAAGTCGTCCTCGCTTATCTTCACGCCGTCCTTTGCCGCTTGAGCTCAAGCTATTGCTACTTTCGCTCTCCCTATCGCTCTTTTGTTCTTGTAAGGAAAGAAAGTTCGTACTTCTATGTTCTTTCACAATATGTGATCATGCTCCTTATATAGTCTATGTTCTTCTTGTGATAACATATCATTCATCATAATAATTTTGAAATTTGGAAATAAAGTTCCAAAATAACAACATAATCAATTCATATATGTATATCAAATTGAATTCATCCTTTCAACATTGATCAATCAACTCAGTTCAAACATATACTTTCATCTCAAACCTTGATCACTTGCATAACTTCTTGTTTGATTTCAAAAATGGAGTTTTTAAAATTTCCTTACTCGTAACTTTCATTGATTTTCAAAACAGAGTTTTGAAATCCTCCTTTCCCTTCAAAATATGATTTCAATCTTATTCATAGGCAAACTTTTTATTTTCCAAAAGTTTCAAGGAAGAAATCATTTACCTCGTCCCGGTTGAGCTGGATGTGATGGGGTGTTGAGTATAGTCAGCTGGTTTCTAGAAGTCTAGTGACTCGATCTAGACTTACTTTTGAAAGAAGGACTTGGGTTCAAAGAGCAAACAAAGCTCTGATACCACTCTGTCGCAGCCCCCGGCTAGACTATCCCAAATCCCAAGGACGGATTAGGGAGGGCTGGACGATGGGACAGTATGAACGGTCCCCAAAAGGTTATAATGAGGGTTTGGAATATAACATACATTAAAGACTGGATAAACTAGGTGGGCTAGTCCAACAGATCCAAAAGAATGCAATGATCTGAAGGACTTCAACTGTCAAGTCATAAAACCATACATCATAGTTCATCACAGTTCAAAATAAATGCAGCGGAAAACGTGTGAATACATATATGACGATATGTATTCAAGGTGTCTTAACATAATACAAAAGGCTGTCTTGGCTCCTCAACACCCTCCATCATCATCATCATCATCACAACTCAACCTGCACATTTAAAAACAAACATGCAGGGCTAAGTACAAGATTGCACTCAGTGGACTCATGCCGAAAACATTTTATCTTTCTTGAATTACACTGCCATATCATGGTAAGTCATAAGGGTTTTATTTGAAATACCTTATGCTTACTAAAACATTTTCAATAGTTCATAAACATTTGCTTGGCCAAGCATTTTACTTGCGTCCATGATCCATATCCCTTATCCTTTCATCATAACATCATAGTCGAACGTCGTGAAGGAGGCCTCCTCACGACGCCGTGATCGGCCGTGAATTGTCCTTACAAAGACACAAATACCTTAGGTGTACACGTTAATCCTAGCTATGTATTGTCCTTCCCATAGGATCCGATATCGATTTTCATTCATAAGTTTGGAGCTACCCAACAACATTCATAACATTTCATGGATAGGATACATACACAAAACATAAACATTTTGGCGGGTAATCTTGTAAACATTTTATCAACAGTTGGAATAAGCATCGTAAATAAATTCATTTGGAAAGTAACTTGGATAAGAAACCTCATATTTTTGTTTAGAAAAGAAGCCCCACCTGGACTATGGTTCGTCTTAAACTTGTTTCTTAAATTGATTTCTCGTCAACGTCGGGCCGTCGCGTCTGCGTCCACACCTTTACGTAAAAGCGATGTTTTAGTACGTCGTTCCCGTTTCTCGTGACTTTCAAAGTCTAGAATAAACTTCGATATTTTATATCGATATAAACTGAATTCCTTAACGAATTCAATACGCTTTTCAAATACGTATTTCGATTGAACAGTTCTCGTTCTTCGAGACACGTTCAACTATATCGTTTTAACCTTTCCGGTTGAAACGTTCAACGTATTTATACGTTTCTCGATATAAGGATTTCAATTACGAAACCTTTTCTTACTAATGAGGTTTCTTTACCTAATTAGTACGTCTTACGCTTATTAGCGTATTTATCGAACGTATTTCGTATGTTGGCTTTAAATGTCAACAATTTTGATTTTCAATAGTAATTTCTTACTAATTCACATAATAAATCAATTTTCAATCGATTTCATTTCGTCAAGTCTTAATTCTCGATTTGTCACGTAAATCGATGAACTTTATTAATATTTTTCTTAAATATTAATTCATTTAACCATTAAACATTATAATTTATTTATAACGTTATTAAATATAACGTTTCGTCGTAAACATAGTAATCTATGTTTATAAAATTTTATAAAATCCAAATATGTCTAATATTATTTAGGCATATAATATATTATTAATCTTAATTAAAAAGGATTTAAAAATCCTTAAAAATTCATAAAAGCTCTCGGTAATTATCAAAAATTACCAAATGGTTTTCAATTTTTTTTATAAATTCATATAGTGTATTATTATATACTATGGTCATTAATATGTATTAATATCAACCATATAACATTCGATCATCATCCTATTCAATGATATAGGTCACGACATTTTCGAATTTTATGTCCAACAATTCTCAAAATTTTTGTATGATTAGTTCAAGGTCTCAACATTAATATATAACACATTTATAACCTATAGTCCATCATAAATCATTTCTTCATCAAAGATTTTAAATCCTTAGCTCTCGGTATTTTCAAATTAAATACCAAACAATTGGCAAAAATTCTAACAAAATTATACCATGCTCATATATTATAGTCTAACAATATAACATCATAACATTAACCAAAAACCACTTGAATCATCACCATATGGAGCATGATGCTCTCGGCTTTTTTTGAGTTCAATGGAGTAATTGGTTTCCAAAAATTCTAATAATTATACACCATGCTTATACACTATAATTTAACAATATAACATCATATCATTCGTCAAAAACCATTTGAATCATCACCATAATTGAGCTTGAAGCTCACGGTTTATTTGGTTCAAAATGGGTAATTGATTTCCAAAAATTCTAACAAAATCATGTAACATATAATCAAGGTCCTAGAGCATTAATATACCTTTGCATGTTCAAAATAAAAATCATATACCAAGATATAATTTTATAAGCATTGGTCCTTTTCAAAATAATATGCATTTGGTTCTCAAAAATTCTAATAAATTCATGGAACACATAATTAAGGTCCTAGAGCATTAATATACCATTGCATGTTCAAAATAAAATCATACATAAAGATATAATTTTAAAGCTCACGGTCCTTTTGAAAAATAGCATAGGATTTTTCTAAAATTCCAATAAATCACCATGAACTCTTATCATATCATAGATCAATAATCCATCCTCAAAATAATTCTTAAAGTATTCGAACATCAACAAAACCTCATAATATTTTCGAAATAAATTTTAAACTAGACCCAATCTTCAATCTTAACATACTTTGGCAAGATCCTTTCAAATATTTCACATGCTAATAACTTAAATCCATCCTAACATGCATTTTCTTCTTTTTATAAACAAAATCATCAAGAACATATATATAAACAATATCTTATAAACAAGAACATTAAGAACATATTCATACACTAAGAACAATGCTTGATTTTTTTTGGTAAAATGAGAGAAAAATCAAGCCATGTTCGGTCATTACCTTTGAAATGGTATGGGTTTCAAGAACAATGTCAAGGTATCAATTTGTGAAGAGAAGAAGAAGAAGAAGGAGAAAATATTTTCAATGGGGAGAGGAGCTCGGCCTTGCGTAAAGAATGAGAGAGAAATGTGAGAGTGTTGAGTGTTATGAGTGTTTGAAAGAGTATAATGAGTGAATGAAGTGAAGAGGAAGAGTCTTCCCCTATATTACTCTCTCTCTACACACGCTGCAACAACAAATGAATATAATATTTTCAGCAAATTTTGTAGTGGGTTAGTGATGATTAGTGAGTGCTAAAAGCCTCTCATCAGATTGGGCATTGAAAAGAATAAAATCATGCTTGAAGGGAGGGATAAGCAGCGATATTTGGGTTCCAAAGGGTGGATTTTATTTTCTTTGTACAATAATACTATGTATTAATCAAGGTATAAATCATAGATATAAAATACATGTCATTTGAATAATTAAAACATCACATAGTAAAATATACACAAAAATGGCATGAATATGCTCATAAACGTAAGTCACGCCTCCTTTCATTTCATAAGGGTACATAAGTCATTTTTGTGCTATACATACATATATATGTCATAACATATGGTTTAGATAATAAATTATATCATAAGAAAAATTAATGGTATCATTTCATGTGAGAAACCCTAAAATTCAATTAGGGTTTCAATTTTAACAAATGATCACTATCAAGTTCTTCATGCTTTAGCATTGATTTTAATGCTTAATAATACTCTAATTATATAAAATAATCATAGGAAATTAAATATTATAATTTCACGATCATTAAACCCATTTTCAAATCATCTCTAAACGTTAACGTCAAACGCGTCTCAAACGTTAATAATCGACTCATCTCAAAATGGTCGTAATATGCTCGTACTTACTTTATAAATAATATCCCATTAATATAGGAATTTAACTCCAAGCTCACCGCTTAGAAAATTTCATGAAATTCTGACGTTCGATACGTAATTGACGTTAAAATTATACTGCCGAACTATTTCATAACATTCTAATCCTTAATTCACAATTATCGGTGAATATAATAAGGAATTTGTTACCGTTCTTGAATCGAAATCAATATTCGATGTCTTTCAATAATAAGACTCGGCAAAACCCTAATTCACGGGTTTAAAATATCATAAATAGGTTTTCATTTCATCGGAATATTACAATTTAATCCAAGATTTTTGTGATTAAATTTGAAGAATATGATTGTCACAGCCCGGTTTGGCTTATCCTTACCGGACCGTGACTTGGGGTTCGGTTTAAGTGAATATGAAAGGAAATAGGGTTTCAATTCATTTCATCTATGAAGAGATATAGATGTTCCAAACAGAAACGAGAATTATGATGGATCAAAATAGCTTATATATATATAATGGTTCCAAGGTTCCAACAAACAAGATAGCTTTACAAAGTCGATCATAGTAACAAAAGATAACATAGTCTCAAGAGTTTGGCAGCGGAATAAAACGTGTGAGACATGCATATGGAGATGCATTCTCAAGGCGAACCAAAAATACTTTATACTACTTGACCAAAAGATTCCGCTCAACTCCCGCGCTGTTCCATCACCTGCTCAACCTGCACATTTAAAAACAAATATGCAGGGCTGAGTACAAAGATGCACTCAGTGGACACATGCCGAAAATATTTTACTTCACGAAATATTGTACTGCCCTCATCACAGTAAGACACAAGGGTTTTATTTGGAAAAAGGCCTTGATCTTACAAAATACATTTTCTCATTTCTCAAAATCATCGCTCGGCCGAGCATTTTCACATCACTACAACGTATATTCCAAGTTGGCTATGGATAAACGCACCGGGAGGGAGGCCTCCCTTCACCCGGACGCAAACTAACCGCCCAGCGGTTCAGAGCATGACCGCCCAGCGGTTCAGAGGCCCAACACGTGTACAAAATCATAGCTAGGCTTTCTCCCTTACTCCTCTAGCATAGGACCCGAATTCGTAACTTCCTGTTGCCCCAGGCAACCCGAATGGACATATACAAAACATAAAACATTTACCGCGCACAATATCGTATCTAAAAATTTGCGAGAAAGCGATGCAATAATAACGATAAATCATTTTTCAAAAAAGCTTGTAATTGGTTTTGGTAAGAAAGCCCACCTCGAGAACTTAAAAAGTTCTTATGTCACTAGGGTTTTATTTTCGTTTCTCCTCTCCTTGAGTCGAACCTTATCAACGTAAGAAACGAGATTTTAGCATATCATCATGCTTCATAAGAATCATCGATCCGAACCAACGTACGTACTATCCTTTCATTCATTCCTTAGTTCAAATCGTTCGACGTAACGTACGAATCTTAATTTCATATCTAACGTCATCACGTACCGACTTTACTTCTTGTCTTACGTATATATACTCAAATTGTCACGACCCCACCCCGGATAGCCCGGACTGGAGGGTGACTAATACTAGGAATAGTATTTTAGGGTTATAAGGGCTAAGATAAAGATACACATCAATTGTAAACTAGCATGCTTGAACATAACATAAGATGCTTAACATATCAAATCAGGTGGGGTAAACCATCAGACCCAAAGACTAGCAATGATCTGAAAGACCTCAATAGTACATGTCACATTATCCTTCGACAGATCCAAAAGACATAAATGACCTGAAGGACCTCAATAATTCATAACAGTAAACGTAACATAAATAAGTTCAGAGATTGCAGCGGAAAGTGTGTGAATACATATATGATGATATGTATTCAAGGTGAAACCAAATTCTTAACAAAAGGTCAAGGACATTGGACTCCTCAACACTCCTCCATCACCATCATCGAGCTCAACCGCACGTTTAAAACAAACATGCAGGGCTGAGTACGAGAAAAGCACTCAGTGGACTCATGCCGAAAACATTTTCATAGTTGAATTACACTGCCAATATCATGGTAAGTCACAAGGGTTTTAGTGGAAATGCCTTGTGCTTACTAAAACATTTTCAGTTCGTAAAAGTCGCTCGGCCGAGCATTTTTCTTGGTGTGTATGATCCGTATCCCATAGTCTCATCTCATAATAATATCAAAGTTCAAACGTCGTGAAGGAGGCCTCCCTCAACGACGCCGTGACCGGCCGTGAATTGTCCATACAGCACACAGTCACGTTCAGGTGTACACGTTAGCCCTAGCCAGGCATCATCCTCCGGCATAGGACCCGATATCGATTTCATAAAAAGGTTGGGCGCGACCCAACAAAATTCATAACATTTCATATCATCATGTTATTCCATCCTTCACACCATTCATTTCAGATAGGATCCATACACAAAACAGAACATTTTTGGCAGGTAATCTTGTAAACAGTTTATCAACAGTTGAAAATAAGCGTAATAAATAAATTCATTTGGAAATAAGAAAGCTCGTATTTTGATTTTGGAAAAGAAGCCCCACCTGGACTATGGTTCGTCTTAATTGAGTCCTAGGTTTGAATTCCTCGTCCTTCGTCCGGTCGCGGCGTTCGGTCACGCGCTACGTAAAGCGATACTTTAGTATGTCGTTCACGTTTCTCGAGATGCTCAAAGTCTAAGATAAACTTCGATATTTAATATCGATGTAAACTGAATTCCTTAACGAATTCAATACGTTTTCAAATACGTATTTCAATTGAATAGTTCTCGTCCTTCGAGATACGTTCGATTATATCGTTTTAACCTTTCCGGTTTAAACGTTCCACGTATTCATACGTTTTTCGATATAAGGATTTCATTTATGAAATCTTTTCTTACTAATGAGGTATCATACTTAATTAGTACGTCTTACGCGTATTAGCGTATTTATCGAACGTATTTTCGTACGTTTGACTTTAAAAGTCAACGAAGTCAACACAGTCAACAAAGTCAACAATTTTGACTTTTTAAAAAAATAGTAATTTCTTACTATTTCATTTTATGAATCGATTTTTAATCGATTTCAAAACGTAAAGTCCTATTTCTCGATTTGTCATAAAAATCAAAGGACTTATTAATATTTTTCGCAAATATTAATCTTTTTAATAATTAAATCATATATTCTGATTAATAACGTTATTAAATATAACTTTTGTCTCAAACATAGTAATCTATGTGTAATAGCCCGATTATTTAAAAGCCTGATTACGATATTAATTTCGTAAATTAGAGTATTGTTATGCGAAATTGATAAATAAATTTTCGAATAATGATTTCGATTACTTTGGAATAATAAATTCCTATGTATTATTCACAAATGAATGTGAATTGAGAAATACGATTATGTAACGTATTTCAACAGTATTATTTCTACGTCGATTACGTATCGATAATTAAATGCTCGTGATATTTTCTAAGTTTTTAAGCTTAGAATTTAATTCCATTATTATTGGAATAATTTAATAAAGTGATTACGACTTTATTACGACCATTTTGAGATGAGTCGATAATTAACGTTTTGAGACGTTTCAAACGTTAACGTTTAGAGATGACTTGAGAATCAAGTCTAATGATCAAGGAATTATGATATTTAAATTCCTATGATTATTATATGTAATTAGAGTATTATTTAGCATTAAAATAATGCTAGAACATTAAGGATTAATTATTGGACAAGTTTAGAATTTTCGAAAACCCTAATTCGAAAATTAGGTTTTCACACATGAAATGATCCTAATAATTTTTCCTATGATATAATTTATCATCTAAAATATATATTATGGTATGTATCTAAAAATAGCAAGAAAATCAAATTTTAGCAATTAACTATGAAAGAGCCGTGACTTATGTTGGAGCAACAATTATTTACGTGAGTTTCATGTTAGATTTTGCTATGATGTGTTTTAATTGATTCAAGTGGGATATAAATTACACATTAACCAAGTAAAATCAAGTGATGTGTGTGATGAGTGAATAACAGTGTATGTTGGCTTCCAAATGAGTGAGAAGCTTGACTACTCTTAATTCATGATGTATTCTTACATTTGGGATAAAGTGTAGGATATTTATATACATGCATGAATCAAGAAAAAACTATTAAATTACTCCTCTTGATCACCATAGAGCCGACGGCTCCATCTCCCCAAATTCATAGATATTTCTTTGAATTGTTCAAAATGTGTAAGGGATAGTGTCACACCCACAATCCTAAATACGGATTAGCGGGGACTATAACTGTAAACATGAGTGAACATCATGGAGACTCTCTTTAATAAAAAGCATAATACATATGTCATTTATATTTTGGACTATATTACATAATTTGGGGTTCTTGCGGTGGAAGACATGTGATATGTACATATGACGATGTACTATCAAGGTATAAACTTTTAAACGACAATGACCCTAATGCTCAACACCGCTCCATCCATCATCCGCTCAACCCGCACATTTAAAACAAACATGCGGTCGAGTACAAGAATGCACTCGGTGGACTCATGCCAAAAACATTTTATCATTTGAAGATTACACTGCCACATCATGGTAAGACACAAGGGTTTTAGTTGAAAATGCCTTGTGCTTACTAAAGCATTTTATCAGTTCATAAAAATCATCGCCTGGCCAGGCATTTTTCTTGGTGTGTATGATCCATATCCCTTAACATCCTTTCGTCATATCATCATAGTCGAACGTCGTGAAGGAGGCCTCCCTCTACGACGCCGTGACCGGCCGTGAATTGTCCTTACAGCACACAGTCACCTTAGGTGTACACGTTAATCCTAGCCAGGTATTGTCCTTCCGGCACAGGATCCGATATCGATTTTCATTCATAAGTTGGGAATAACCCAACAACATTCATAACATTTCATAACATCTCATAACATCTCATGGATAGGATACATACACAAAACATAAACATTTTTGGCAGGTAATCATGTAAACATTTTATCAACAGTTGAAATAAGCATCGTAAATAAATATTTCAAAAGCATTTTATTTTTGAGTAGAGTAAAGCCCACCTGGACTGTAGATTGCCTTAATCCCATTTCTTGGACTGTAAGTCCTAGCTTTAGCCTATCTATTCTTGGCCTTGAGGTTTTGGAGCTGGAAAAATCCATTGGGTCTTAGAACCAATATTTCTACTTTAGTGTATTTCATGGTATGATATACACTCAATTGACCATGTGATAGCACCTAGTCAAATATTTCACGTTAAGGTATGCTTTCGTGAAAATATCGTATCATGATGTTTTATCATAATTCGTACATCTTATAATGCTCTATTGTACCTTGCGACATAACATAATGAATGCATCGATTAATAGCATGTTAGTCACATAAGGCATACTTCACATAGGGGTTTCCAATACTTAGTCAAATTTCAAGTGTTTTAATTTCAACAAAAACAGCTTGAAACAACCCAAGTGACGTACTTTGACGACCCATAACTCTCGATTCAGAATACGTATGGTCGCACAAAGATACATTCTGGAAACCTCTAAACATGTACTACAAGTTCTAAGAAGGAATTAAATCCAAAAGAGTCGTGGTTCTGGAGATATAGGGTCTCAAAGTGGGCAACTCAAACTGACTTCTATACTTAGAAAATTTTTCAGAATTTTCAGTTTTAGCTTAACGACGAGGGGTTTTGTGAGGCTCGTAACTTTTGACTCGCAATGCCAAAATGGCTGCAGGCTACCAATTTAGAAACCTTGTAACAAGTACTACATATGTCATGAAGACCATACTGGAAAATATCTAACTCATCGAGAAATACATAAGTCCAAAGTTGACTAGTTGGAAATGGACAGTTTCCAGTAGGTGACTTTGGGTCGATGAAAGGTATACCTATAAAAGTTGGTTTGGGATGAAACTTTCCAGATCACAACTAGACATGGTGGGGAACATTTCTTATGAAGAAACCCAAGTCCAAATCGGACTACAAATGGCTTGAACACCTCACGTAAAAGTCATACTCGAACAGCCTATTATATGAAAAATTTACTAAGGCAGTTTGTCCAAAACAACTTACTGTAATGTATCAACTTTATAAATTCACCGTGAGTTCATTATAAGGAATCTGGAAATGAAACCAATCATATTGAAAAGCCACTTAAGTCTAGTTTTATCCAGAAAAAGCTTCACTCAATGATTCACCATAGATTGGGAGATAAAAATATTTTACCACAAGCTATCACTCCCGTGACAATTTTGTGCAGTTGGATTGTAAAATCTGGAATAAATAGTAAAGATTTTTAGAAAATTATGAAAATTTACAGGAATCTTCTAGACATGCTGAATTATGTTTCTGCCAAATTTTAGAGTTTTATCATTAGCCAAACTTAAAACGAAAGCCACGCACTATGGGTGATAAACACGGCGATTTCGCAGATTTGTGCAGTGTTTTTGATAAATACAATTAAAATAGCAAATCAAGTTGGATGGACTTTAAATTTTACAGAGGCATACTAGACACATATAATTTCAACATATCAAAAATTCACAATCATCGGACCACTGAAACTTAGTCAAATAAATTCGTGAAGTTGCTGTTCGTCCAGGAAATCAACATGCAATGATCAAAAGTATGGAATCTACCTATTAAATCAACATGCAATCACTTTCAAGCATAGACCCAACACATTCAAGCATATTGATGAACATGCATGTGTATATCTTGATCATCCCTAGGATCTAAGGAGATGGTATCTACCTTAGCCACGAAATCGAGAGGGATGAAGAGGAAGGGGATGGTTGTCCATCTTGAGCTAGGAGCTTATGTCCACTTTTTTGATGGTGTAGTGGCTGATCTTGAAGCTGTTCTTGGAGGGGGAAATGGACGAAAATGGGGGAAAGAGAGAGGGGAGAGGGACGGCAAAAATGAGGGAGAGAGTGGCTGGAGTTTGGGGGGTATGTGGTAGTGGTGTGCTTGTGGGTGACATTTGTCACCCCTAGTACATGCATAGAAACAACACACATGCACACACTCTTGCACTCCCTCTCTACACACACATATATGCACGATTTTTGTGCATATATATATATAAATTTCAGTATTTAATTGTTTAATTATGATATATAATTAATCACCTTGCCACTTAATAGATACATGTAATAGGAAAAATCAACAACACACTTTGTTACACCTTCAAGGGTTTTCGGCTATTACACATAAACCATAGGTCAAATTTTTATTTTCCATGCCCAACATTGATATATGTTATGACATATAGTTTAGATGATAAATAATATCATAGGATAAATTAATGACATCATTTTATGCGACAAAAATCGAGTTCGAAAATTAGGGTTTTCGAACGTTTGAAAAATTGGTAACTATCGAATCTTGATGATCTAGCATTGATTTAATGCTAAATAATACTGTAATTACATATACTAATCATAGGAAATTAATTCCTATAATTTCTGATCGATTAAAACGCTGCTTCATCTTAAAACGTTAACGCTTGAAAACGTTGCAAAACGCTCATTATCGACTATCTCGAATGGTCGTAATAAAGTGGTAATCACTTTATTAAATTATTCCATTTATAATGGAATTCAATCCTAAGCTTAATTGCTTAGAAAGATTTCATGAAGTTTTAGCTATCGATACGCGATCGACGTTAAAATTATCGCCGATACACTTCATAAACTTCTATTCCTTTATTCACGATTCTCGTGAATATAAAATAGGAATTCATTTCCTCGTGATTAATCGAAGTCATTATTCGATGTCATACCGATTGAATATCTCAAGAAAACTCTAATTTACGGGTTTTAAATACCGAATTAGTATTTAATTTCATGGGTATTACATCCTACCCCTTAAAAGAAATTTCGTCCGAAATTTGCATACCTCATAAAGTATGGGTATCTTAACATCATAACATTATAACTTTCTATGTGCTTTTCTTTCGTCCATGGTTCTTCCATCGACTTTCATTATAAGACCCAAACTTGCTTCTTTAATCGTTGAATCGCACGATCAAATTAGTCGAGATTTTCATCATAACTCATCTCGAGTCAAAGGTCATGTCATCATGTTGGTTTACGAGAATTGGGTCATTTTCGTATTTCCTTAAGCTCGCGACACGTGGAAAACATTTCGCACTTTCCCCAAATGTGGTGGAAGTACAAGCTATAAAGCTACTAGCCTATCATTGCTAGGAGCTCGTAAGGTCCTATAAAACGTGATCTAATCATTCTTTGCACCTGAATCCTTATAATTTTTCTAGATTTAGAAATCTTAAGAAACTTTAATTCCGCATAAAAATGCAGTTCAAATTATGCGTATCAGCGTAAGACTCTTGTCTATCCTGAGCTTTTCCTATTCCTTGCCTTATTGGCAGATATCTTTATCATTTCATTTACAACGTCAGGACTTTATACTTTTTCTCACCTACTTTATTACAATAAAGTGGTGGTCAATATTTCTTTTCGCACAATGCGCCTCATAAGGCTACATTGATCGTTATTTGGTAGCTATGGTCGTACGTAAACTTACCAAGTGGTACAATACGTTCTCACTTGCATCTTGGTTTAACACTTATGTTCTATCGTATCCTTAAACGTGCATACTGTCCTTTCTGATTGTCTATCTGTCTGTGAGTGGACATCTATGTTAAGGCTTAACCTCGTATCTAACTCCTTTTGTGAGTTAGTTCAAAATTTAGGGGTACTCTTGAAATCTCTATCTGAACTGATAGGTTTTGGTACTCCTTGTAAATATACGATTTCCTTTATGTACGACTGAGCTAACTTATCGGATCTATGAGTCATCTGAATAGACAGAGACAAAACATAATTGGCGAGTCAATCCACTACTAGCCATATAGTAGTGCAACTTCTTTATGACTTTGGTAAAATCTGTCACAAGATCTATTTCTATATCATTCTATTTCCATTCGCGTAGTTCTAGAGATTATACTCTCTTATAAGGCCTTTGATACAATGCCTTTACTTATTGGTAACCGAGACACTGCTTGACAATCATGGTTACATCTCATTTCATTCCTTGCTATCTAACTTTTCTCGTAAATCATAATACATCTTAATAATGCCTGGTTGGGCGGTATGAGAAGGATCATGAAATTCATTCTTGATTTTATTTCTAAGCTTATTATTGCTTGGGAATATATGTATATATCTATCTCTTAGACAATATAACACTGTCTAGTGCTCCTTAAAATATCCTTTAGCTCTTTATTCCTTATTTTAATTTGCATTCTATTCCATCTTCATTTTCTTTTAGTCATATTTCACCTTGGTTGTGGGAATACTACTTACATTCGCCCTTGATTTCCGACTATTTCATTCTCTTTCTTAACCTTTCGATGAGTTTTCCTTTTCTATAAGGACATACCATGATTTAGGCGAATTTTATATCTTAGGCATTAGATTCTACATTAACTGCTCATAGGTGATCATTTCTCATAATTATAATCTTTACCGATTCGTGCCATCTTTCTATCATGTATCCAAGTTCCTTTGCTCGATTTAATAACTTCAACTTTTGTGAATTGTGAAAGGTTCTTAACTTATTGATATAGGAGTGATGTCCTTGCGACTTGGGTATTTATACTCATTGTCACTATCGAGGTAATAGATTTTGCACTCCGTGAAGTCGTATAATTCCTTTACATACATTTGGGCTAACTTGTCGATCCATAAGTACTTTGGATTGGTAGGAGTGAGCACTCTTGGTGAGTCTATCAACAATTACCAATATGGCGGTGTTCCCTCTTTTTGATTTGGGTAAGTTCGTAACGAAGTCCATCGTTATTTCATCCCATTTCCACTCGGGTATTTCCAATGGCTGTAACTTTCCGTATGGACGTTGGTGTAACGCTTTCATCTGCTGGCAAACAAGACAGTGTTCTACGAAAGAAGCTATGTCTCGTTTCATGCCTTCCCACCAAAACTTTTCTTTCAGGTCTTGGTACACCTTAGTCCTATCTGGGTGGGCGGTGTAGGGTATTTCATGAGCCTCAACCATTATTTCATTTCGAAGTTTTGCGTCGTCTGGAACGCATATTCTTCCTTCAGACAATAAGGCGTTGTCCGACGCCTCCTGGAAGTTCTTAAATCCTTCAGCCCTTACCCTTTCTCGGATCCTTTCTAACTTTTCCTCCATCCTTTGTCTCTCGACGATCCTTTTCTTAAATCGATTTCATCACTATTTCAAGTCATGAGTTGGGAAATTCGCTCATGTGGCCTAAGTCATTGTGACACATAAGTTATTATTTATCTCATATTAATACATAGCCTTACTTTTATTAATCCGTGTAAATTTGATTCCTTTTGGGTTGCTATGTTATTGGCCTTGCTACTTTAGAGAGTCTCAAGGATCTCTAATAGTAGTTAATCAATCTATAAAATTCTCGATCTTATTTTAGGTCATCGACGCCTTTCATCTTTAATTGTTTTGTCCTTTGTCGATCTACATTGTTTTCTTCTAAGGACACTATGTGCTCAAGAATATTTCTCTTTAAGTGAAATTTACAAAATCAGATTTGCAAAATTCGCCGCTCTTAAAAGTTGTGAGACGACCTTCGATTTTCTTTATGTTCTTTCTCGTCCTTTGAATAGATAAGAACATCATCTATGAGGATTGAGATAAAATTATCTAGGTATGTGTGAAACACTCGATTTTGAGGTTCATAAATGTTTGGTGCATTGGTTAGTCCGAATGACGTAACTATTATCTCATAATAACCATATTTTATTCGAACAATTCATTTCGTGTTTCAGATACCATTCTTCAAGACCACATAATATTACATCATAATGCCTCAGTGAGGACTTTTCATACATTACTTACGAGGGTCGGTCTACCGAGCTAACTGATTATAAAGCGCCTAACTCTTTTTACACTCAAAACTTTGACACTTCTTCACCATATTCATAAACTCTTCCAAACTACGCTTATTTTACATATTATAATCACATCATTTTCATCATAAACCATTATTTACATATAAGTCTTATAGGATCCTAGGATTTTGGGTCTCGAGTGACCTTCGTCGGAGTTGTACTTCTCCCTCGAAACTTGCTTTCTCCAAGCACGCTTTTGTTTTCATACTCGATGGTCGCTCTCTTTAGAGAGCCGGGTCAAGCCGCCCCGTTTCTTCTTCAATACTAGAAGTTGGTGTTACTTTTATCGAAAGTATGGTTGGGTTGGTAGCGGTAATTCTCCTAATCCGCGAGGCGATAAGATTTTATCCTTTCGCCTTCTCGCCTCTTTTCTGGTACCATTGATGGCACGGGACGTGGGACGGCATTTGGAACATCATGGTACAACCATTCCTTTATGCCGTGCTGTGCAACTTGCCGAGGTTCAGGACAAGTACTCGTAGGTGTCGTTCCCTACGCATTATATGTATGCTTAAACTTGTTGATAAATCCTGGTAAGTCTGTCGAGACTTTAGAATTTTTCTCATGGAGAAATTATTCTTTTGATACTTCTTTTGTAAAAATTCCTCCGATCTGTTGGCAAGCGATGACACGTTGGGTACCATCCTTATTTGACACTCTATAGTTACGAGCATCCAGTCCGAGGTGCAAATATTTCTTCAAAACTATTCTGAATCCATGCCTAGTTCATAATAAAAGAGCCGATATGCTCGTGTGAGTTATAACCTTGTAGGCCTTGGGGTTAACTCTCACCCGTTAAACTCTCTTTTCTTGTCATCAGAACGGATATTTTAGATAAACCGACTTAATTTAAGCAATGGAGGGATTTCTAAACAAGAAGGATCTCTTAAAGAATTATACACTTTAAGACATATATAACCCGTAGATGACTCATGACTCTTATCTTAATACTCATTTTACGCTTTACATCTTCAACAGATATTGCTTTAAAGATATTCGCATAGGCGAACAAAGGGTACCGATATTTTGTCGTGTAAAACCTCTAACGAAAAGGCTAGCCTGTGTTACTAATCACATGAATGACACCATTTCAAACTTGTCTCTAAAATTATATCTACGCTCCACATAGTTATAATGATCCAAATCATCGATAGCACTTTAGGCGATTCTAGGTTCAATTTTGAGCTTGAGCAACACTTGCGATGGTCAAAATTCCGTTATAGGTAAGGAGATTTTCATTTCTTGATTCGTTTACCCTGAGTTGGGTTCTATCGCTTCTACGCATACTTGTGCGATGTCAAAAAGCGAAGCACCTAAATTGAACAAAATCTTATGGGTATTCTGAGAAATTTTTCCTCATACCTATCCTACCTTTTGGTTCTGTTTGTTCTGTTTTCGATGCAAGGTGTAGGCTTTGGTCTACGGTGTTCCCGTTTATTCAAGTAAATGTCTATTTCATATGTCATTGTCCTTTCCATTGGGACATTATGTTCCCTTGCTATGGTCTTTTGTTGCCTCATTCACCCTATACTTCTCGGTATTAGTATCGTTATGCTTTTACTAATAGCATTCATGGTTAGGTTTACATCAACTTATCCTTTGATATTGATATATTTCCATAACTAAGTCTCATCTTAGAGATCGTCATGTTTCTATCACTATCATTCATTCCTAATCCGGTATGAATGATTTAATTCCCCTTTTCACTTTATCGATCTTAGGAATATATTTCTCATATGTCCTTACTTTAAACTCCTTTCTAGAGAAATCCTTGACCGGCATTTAGTGCCATCATTTGTAATATCCCCTTTGGATATACGTCAATTTCTTCTTAATCTTTTATTGATTCATCATGCAATTTCGCATAAGATAAAATCCTTTGTCCACTGGGGATGTATTATACTTTTACCTTGACGTCCAATATCTTTACCATTTTCTCGACATTCAATGATTTCTTCATTTCCATGTCGGTGATACTTAATACCTCACTTTATTGATCGTCACAAAATATGGGGTAAGATTTATAATTAGGTCCACCTTAAGATCCTTCCATGTGAATCTTTTCCGTGTTCTCTCGATGTATTTCCTTTGCAAGATCTATAGAAACTATCTTGTTTGTTAACTATTAAGTTACACAAGACAAGCGTTTTGTGTCATTATAACTTAGGGTATTAAGATTTATTTCAAAATAATGAATCTATTTCTTAATCCGTTTCCTTACTTCAAGGAAATTACCTTACTTATCGAAGTCATAACATTTCTGAAACTTATGTCATATCAGGAACTATCTAATTGTATAGCTCGTACTTTCTTCTGCTATTTTTGACTTTTGTCTGTTTTCATGAGCATGGTATTTGAAAGAAATCTTACTTTCATTATACTTCAGTTCCCACTTTCAGGACTAGAATCGTTATCCTTGTCGTATGGCTTGACTTTGAAGATATTTTCTTCACACTTGGCTTACATTCTAGGGCTATCCTAGTCGCTCACACAATCTCGAGGGTTATGATTTCTCAATCTCATTATCTTTTTTTTTTTTTTTAATTACTCGGAATCGATTATGCTCAAGCATAATCTCATTGACTGAGGTATAAGGCGAGAGATCTATTTTCTGAGACACTATCATTTCTTTATATATATATATTCTTTGAAAAGAATATCTTGTATGCATCTTCATTCTTTTTAAACATGTCCAACCTACTAACGAGGTTTCAAGGACATTCAACTATCTTAAAGATAAGTTGTAATTGCTCTCGTCATGACATAATAAGGGAAATTAATATCCCACAGATATCATATACTTTTCTTTACTTTTACTCTTTGCATTCAATGCTAAAGAGTATCTTATTCATAACTTTGTTATCATAACAGTCGTATAATGGTATAACTTCATTGTTATCATTCTTTGTTAACCCCATCATGGTCATCACATCATGTGTGCCACAGAAAATATCTCGTCTCATCGAGATTTTCTTTACATCATAATTTCTTGATGTCTATCACTTTACTGATCTGAAACTTTTAGGTGACTAAAATAAGTCAACCTATTTCATGTCTAATATTGATCGCTTTACTAATTCGCACTTAGGTGACAATGTAAGTCAACTTTCATCTTACTTGATGGTTTCAAGAGTCGAGAAGAAATTATCACGACTACCTACAAAAGGTATTGTCTCATCCGTCAAGATAACATCTTTTTAATGATCTAAATCGATATGTTTTCTTAGACTGAATAATGGGGCTCTAGGGTCCGAAGACCAGAATGACGACTACTGAGATTTCTTTGGTCATATGGGCTGGCCAGACCCGTCACAATTATATTCTCAGTCACATAAGGCTTTGGGTTCAAAAGGACACTTTGTAAATTTTTGGGTTGGAAGTTTTCTTTAGAAGAAGTGAGAAACTCGAATGATTTCTCAATTGGAACTAGGTCATAGAGTTAAACTCAATGACAGAAATTGGGTAATGGATATAATTTGAAAACTTATATACCCGTAATAGGTCATCAACAAAGTTCTCATGTATGTCAAGGTTCTACTTGTACATCAAGATCTTACTTTCTTAGTAACATTCTAGGATTCAGTATCATACTATAATGCTTTTACTCTTTTCAAATCATAGAACTAACTTCAACTGATTCTCATGAATTCTGGAGTAGGAATCAGGAATTTGGTCCTTCATAAGAAATGAAGTACAGTGCATTAGGAGCACGTAGGTGAAAACCATACTTAAATCGGAGTTCACACGATCAAGAACTAGTCAAAACAAAATCACTGCGCAGTGTAGGGAAATTTACACGCGTTTGCGCCGAGGTCATAAGCGATGCCGACACCAAGGTCGTGCATGCCGTTACCGATGCCGAGGTAGTACAGAATATTGCCGACACCGAGGTCGGACAAACTACCCCGGTCGATATGTCAAAGGCGGTGTTATAAATGCCGATTTGAAGTCGACAATGACATGCCGAGGTCGGTCAAGTCGTATATGTCGAGGTCGAACAATTTCAGATAAATCTTTCACTTTTCTTCACTCAATATGGAATGAAGTTCTCAAATCCATCACTAATCTTGTTCTTGTAATTGAAGGAAATTTTACTTCTATGTTCTTTCGTAGAAAGGATCATGCCTTATAAGGTCTACGTTCGTTGAGCTAGCATGCTCATCATCATAATCAACTTTGAGATTGAAGTAAAACTTCGAATATTCCTACGTAGCTCATTTGTACGCAGGTATTTCGTTGAATTTAAAGAATTCAACATATCATATTTGACAATTCAATGTCCAATCTCAATCATCTTAAACATGAATAATCATAACTTTGTTCATAATAATGAACCCTTATTAAATTCCGTGAATTCAAACATTTCATCTTTGGCATATCGTACACAACTTTCTCATATCATTGTCATCATTTGTCTTATATCTTCCTTCCTTTCATAACTTTCGACAAATCATTTGTCACAACATTCATTCTCAACCTTTCATAGCTTTCATTTCACTTGATAAAATTTTGTTTCACTTTCAAACTTTTCGCTTTCAATTCGAGAAAAATAATTTCATAAACATTCATCCGGCCAAAGCTAATTTTCAAAACTTTGGAAAAGAGTCATTTACCTCATTTCGGTTGAGCTTGATGTGATGGAGTGTTGAGCATTGTCACCGATCTCTAGAAGTCTAATGACTCAATCTAGACTTAACCCTAAAGGATATTTTGGGTTAAAGAGCGAACCGCCTGATACCACTCGTCACGTCCCCCACAATCCTAAATACGGATTAGCGGGGACTATAACTCGTAAACATGAGTGAACATCATGGAGACTCTCTTTAATAAAAAGCATAATACATATGTCATTTATATATTTGGACTATATTACATAATTTGGGGTTCTTGCAATGGAAGACATGTGATATGTACATATGACGATATACTATCAAGGTATAAACTTTTCAAATGACAACAGCCCTAATGCTCAACACCGCCCATCCATCATCCGCTCAACCCGCACATTTAAAACAACATGCAGGTCGAGTACAAGAATGCACTCGGTGGACTCATGCCAAAACATTTTATCATTCAAGATTACATCGCCACATCATGGTAAGACACAGGGTTTTAGTTGAAAATGCCTTGTGCTTACTAAAGCATTTTATCGCTCATAAAATCATCGCCTGCCAGCATTTTCTTGGTGTGTATGATCCATATCCCTTAACATCCTTTCGTCATATCATCATAGTCGAACGTCCGAAGCGAGGCCTCCCTCTACGACGCCGCGACTCGCCGTGAATTGTCCTTACAAAGACACGGTCACCTTAGGTGTACACGTTAATCCTAACCTGTATTGTCCTTCCGGCACATGATCCGATATCGATTATTCATAAGTTGGGAATAACCCAACAACATTCATAACATTTCATAACATCTCATAACATCTCATGGATAGGATACATAGACAAAACATAAACATTTTGGCGTGTAATCATGTAAACATTTTATCAACAGTTGAAATAAGCATCGTAAATAAATATTTCAAAAGCATTTTATTTTTGTGTAGAGTAAAGCCCACCTGGACTATAGATCGCTTTAATCCCATTTCGACTGTAAGTCCAATTTTAGCCTATCTATTCTGGCCTTGAGGTTTTGGAGTCGGAAAATCCATTGGGTCTTAGAACCAATATTTCTACTTTAGTGTATATCATGGTATGATATACACTCAATCGACCACGTGATAAGACTCTAGTCAAATATTTCACGTTAAGGTATGCCGTGAAAATATCGTATCATGATGTTTTATCATAATTGCACATCTTATAATGCTCTATTGTACCTTGCGACATAACATAATGAATGCATCGATTAATAGCATGTTAGTCACATAAGGCATACTTCACATAGGGTTTCAATACTTAGTCAAATTTCAAGTGTTTTAATTTCAGCAAAACAGCTTGAAACAACCCCAGTGACGACTTTGACGACCCATAACTCTCGATTCAGAATACGTATGGTCGCACAAAGATACATTCTGGAAACCTCTAAACATGTACTACAAGTTCTAAGAAGGAATTAAATCCAAAAGAGTCGTGGTTCTGGAGATATAGGGTCTCAAAATGGGCAACTCAAACTGACTTCTATACTTAGAAAATTTTTCAGAATTTTCAGTTTTAGCTTAACGACGAGGGTTTTATGAGGCTCGTAAATTTTGACTCGCAATGCCAAAATGGCTGCAGGCTACCAATTTAGAAACCTTGTAACAAGTACTACATATGTCATGAAGACCATAATGGAAAATATCTAACTCATCGAGAAATACATAAGTCCAAAGTTGACTAGTTGAAATGGACAGTTTCAGTAGGTGACTTTGGGTCGATGAAAGGTATACCTATAAAAGTTGGTTTGGGATGAAACTTTCCAGATCACAACTAGACATGGTGGGGAACATTTCTTATGAAGAAACCCAAGTCCAAATCGGACTAAAATGGCTTGAACACCTCACGTAAAAGTCATACTCGAACAGCCTATTATATGAAAAATTTACTAAGGCAGTTTGTCCAAAACAACTTACTGTAATGTATCAACTTTAAAAATTCACCGTGAGTTCATTATAAGGAATCTGAAATGAAACCAATCATATTGAAAAGCCACTTAAGTCTAGTTTTATCCAGAAAAGCCTCACTCAATGATTCACCATAGATTGGGAGATAAAATATTTTACCACAAGCTATCACTCCCGTGAAAATTTTGTGCAGTTGGCTTGTAAAATCTGGAATAAATAGTAAATATTTTAGAAAATTTGAAAATTTACAGGAATCTTCTAGACATGCTTAATTATGTTTCTGCCAAATTTTAGAGTTTTATCATTAGCCAAACTTAAAAGAAAGCCACGCACTATGGGTGATAAACACGGCGATTTCGCAGATTTGTGCAGTGTTTTGATAAATACAATTAAAATAGAAAATCAAGTTGGATGGACTTTAAATTTTACAGAAGCATACTAGACACATATAATTTCAACATATCAAAAATTCACAATCATCGGACCACTGAAACTTAGTCAAATAAATTCGTGAATTTGATGTTCGTCCAGGAAATCAACATGCAATGATCAAAAGTATGGAATCTACCTATTAAATCAACATGCAATCACTTTCAAGCATAGACCCAACACATTCAAGCATATTGATGAACATGCATGTGTATATCTTGATCATCCCTAGGATCTAAGGAGATGGTATCTACCTTAGCCACGAAATCGAGAGGATGAAGAGGAAGGATGGTTGTCCATCTTGAGCTAGGAGCTTATGTCCACTTTTTTGATGGTGTAGTGGCTGATCTTGAAGCTGTTCTTGGAGGGGGAAATGGACGAAAATGGGGGAAAGAGAGAGGGGAGAGGGACGGCAAAAATGAGGGAGAGAGTGGCTGGAGTTTGGGGGGGGGGGTATGTGGTAGTGGTGTGCTTGTGGGTGACATTTGTCACCCCTAGTACATGCATAGAAACAACACACATGCACACACTCTTGCACTCCCTCTCTACACACACATATATGCACGATTTTTGTGCATATATATATATAAATTTTAGTATTTAATTGTTTAATTATGATATATAATTAATAACCTTGCCACTTAATAGATACATGTAATAGGAAAAATCAACAACACACTTTGTTACACCTTCAAGGGTTTTCGGCTATTACACATAAACCATAGGTCAAATTTTTATTTTCCATGCCCAACATTGATATATGTTATGACATATAGTTTAGATGATAAATAATATCATAGGATAAATTAATGACATCATTTTATGCGACAAAAATCGAGTTCGAAAATTAGGGTTTCGAACGCTTGAAAATTGGTAACTATCGAATCTTGATGATCTAGCATTGATTTAATGCTAAATAATACTGTAATTACATATACTAATCATAGGAAATTAATTCCTATAATTTCTGATCGATTAAAACGCTTTTCGTTTCATCTTAAAACGTTGACGCTTGAAAACGTTGCAAAACGCTCATTATCGACTCATCTCGAAATGGTCGTAATAAAGTGGTAATCACTTTATTAAATTATTCCATTTATAATGGAATTCAATCCTAAGCTTAATTGCTTAGAAAGATTTCATGAAGGTTTAACTATCGATACGCGATCGACGTTAAAATTATACTGCCGATACACTTCATAAACTTCTATTCCTTTATTCACGATTCTCAGTGAATATAAAATAGGAATTCATTTCCTCGTGATTAATCGAAGTCATTATTCGATGTCATACTGATTGAATATCTCAGTAAAAACTCTAATTTACGGGTTTTAAATACCGCAATTAGGCATTTAAATCTGCGGGGTATTACAGATAGTAACTTTGGTGATGTAATATTAATGACTCATAATGTAAAATAAGAAATGATTAATTGATGTGTGTGGCTTGCAAGAGACGTGTAATATGAATTGAATTAGAGGTAGGAAGCTTTGACACTACTCTTTGTATTAACTTTAATTTTACATTTGGCAATGTGTACAAGCTTTATATACATAAGATGAGATTAATTAAATCACTCCTCCTTGTAAAAGTCATGAGAGCCGACGGCTCTTAGTCTCCAAAGTGGAGAGTCAAATTGTTTCTTTCAAAATGTAAGAACATAGTAAGTATAGGTGATGTAATACTTGTGAGTCATCACCAAGTCTTGTGTGAAGAGTGGGAGCCAACGGCTCTTGGGTCCAAAGCAAGGGATTAAATTTTGTTTTAATCAAAAACTTTATTCAATGTAGTAACTATGATGATGTATTCAAGTATGAGTCACAAGGCTAGTTGAAAAAGGCTTCCAAATTGGATTTGTGAGTGAGAACCGAGAGAGAGAGTGAGATAGGTTATAGTGTATTATTTCTATTACATGAGTATTGCCTCATAAAATTTTAAACACTTCCTCTCTCTCATTCAAGCAAGTACCGTGAGCTTCTAAGAGAGAAAACCTTGAGAGTTCTTGCATTTACAATCACCAAAGCTTGATCTATAGTTTGTGCACATAAAATCAATACCGTTAAAAAGGTTAGAAATTGAACGAGCTTCGATTATACACTAGAATTTTAATTATCCAATGGTTCGATTTTTATTTTACAAGCATGTGTTTTGAGAAGAAAAATAGAATAAATTATGTTAACATGTTTGTTGTTCTTTAAATATGCTTAGTATGAAATTATAAGCATATGTATTGCATTAAATCAAAGGCCTAAGCATGTTATGATTTTTCTATGATGATCGGAAATTCTAAGGCTTGTTTTGATGATGGATTTATGTTATGTATTAGCTAAGGAGTTCATAGTAAATATTTGAGAATTTTTAAACATCATATGCTATTAAATTGTAAATGGCGAAAATGAGTAGGAATTGTAAGTTGATGTACAATTATATTTAGGTGATATTTTACATTTTAATGTTCTAGAGCTTGATTATATACCATGTGAATTTACTAAAATTTTGGAAAATATGTGTATATATATTGAGAATGGCGAGCCATAAGTATTAGTACATTGAGAAATAAGTTGTGATTATTGAATATTATGATGAATTAGTAATGTATAATAATGTTGGGGCCTTTGTAAATTAATTAGAATTTTAGAAAATTATTTGGACAAAATTTCATAAAACCGTGACCTATGGAACAAAATAGGTGATGTCCAAATTTTCTATAGTTAATGTTAGTACATATTAGTGATACTATGATAATATAGTATACTATATGAATTTAGAGAAATTTTTGGAGAATGTTTGAAAATTTTAGCAAGAAGGCCGTGAGCTTTGGTTAGTGAATTAAAGGTTTAAATCCTTTTTATCAAGGAAAATAATACATTATATATCTAGAAATTATTTTAGACATATTAAGAATTTATGGGATTTTATAAACATAGTATACTATGTTACGGCGAAACGTTATATTAAATAACGTTAGAAATGAAAAGTAGTGTATAATGAATAAGTTAATTCTTATTTAAGAAAAATATTAATGGAGTTTATCGATTTGCATGAAAAATCGAGAATTAGGGCTTTATGAAAAGAAATCGATTGAAAATCGATTTATGTTGAAATTAGATTTTAAAAATATAAATTATTGAAGAATTTTTAAAGAAAAGTCAAAATTGTTGACTTTTGAGATTAACGTATGAAATCGTTCGATAAATACTTGTAACGTGTAAAACATATTAATTATTTAAAGAAATCGTAATGCTCTAAATAATTAATGGACGTTCGATATCTTAAATCACGAGGATTCGTAATGTCTAAGTGCAAGCCCGACTCAACTTCGGTAATAAAGGGTAAGTCAACATTTATTCTCTAGTGGCATGAATAAATGTTTATAAATTAATTTATGTTCGGGGAAATGAACATAAGATAATTAATTTATTTGAGGCCCATCTTTATTCCTCGCATTTGATCCCAGGGTCGGCCGTAGCTTGGAAGGAAAATAGCGCCTCTTTCTCTACATGGCAAGGATTTGATTCTCTTTATCCTACAAGGATATAATTATATTTATGGGATATGCATAGATCCTTTCCATATAGGATTATGGTAATAATTCTTTCCATATAGGATTATGGTAATTTCCATATGGGATTATGGTAATTTCCATAAAGGATTATGGTAATTTCCATATGGGATTATGGTAATTTCCTTATGGGATTAAGGTAGTGAATTATAAATATGAGGTAAGAGATTAAATCTAAAAAAAAAATGATTAATAATCAACCTCAATATTTTCGTCCATCACCAAGAGAAAGAGGGGTGAGGTTCTCGAAAATTGTGCCAAGAGAGAAAGAGGTGATTTTCCGAAGCATTCTCCATAGATCGTCCTCACTCGATGTTGGAGATTGGGCAACCGGGATAAAGTCCAGAAGGTCAAAGCACGAGTCTCGATCCATTCCGCCTCGACAGATCCAAAGGTAAACACGAG
Source organism: Salvia rosmarinus (assembly GCA_036937905.1). Taxonomy (NCBI): domain Eukaryota; kingdom Viridiplantae; phylum Streptophyta; class Magnoliopsida; order Lamiales; family Lamiaceae; genus Salvia; species Salvia rosmarinus. The sequence continues at coordinate 31,578,905 of CM072824.1, read as the reverse complement.
AAAACCCCTACGTGTTGCAATTAATTTTATAGGTGCATGCTAGGTATATAATCAATGTATGGTGAATTAAATATCTAAGATAGATCCTCGGGAGAGGGCTAAACATAGTTTTTTCCAACAATTGGTATCAGAGACTGGGATCAGTATCTTGGTTCTGTTGGATTAATTCACATTTGATTATTACATGCGCTTAATTAATTGATGGATGCATCGTTCATCGTAGCTCGTTTAAATTTTGTCGATTTTGTTTTCACCACGAGAAAATCCGTGGTTAGATTAGATTTATTTTTACGTAAATCTTATCGTAAAAGTAAAGCGAGCGAAAGAAGTCGAGATCGAGGCGACGGGAAAGCGGGCGCACGGCGTGCGGCGGCGACGCGACGTAAGGCGTGCACGGCGTTCGCGGGCGGCGCCGGCGTGATGGGGCCGAGCCCAGATCCGTTTTTCCAGCCCGAATCCTGTTTTGACGAGTCCGGTCCGTGCCCGTGCACGCGAGGCCCGTTTTCGAATCCGGTCCGTGCCCGTGCACGCGAGGCCCATTTTTCAAGATTATAAAGATCTGTACTTTGCATTTCTATGTAATAGATTAGGCAGGAAAGTGCAGATTCCACGAGTGGGCCACGATGAACGTTTTATTTTATTTTTATCGTTCATTGCATGTCGTGGATGTTTAAAATTATGCAGGAGCATGCTATGTATGTTTAAATTACGTTGACAAACCTTTAAGTGTTTTTCGTAATTGAGTGCGCATAGTAAGCATGCTAGGTTTATCGCGTTTTCAAGCATATTTTAGAATTCTGCGAGCATGTTTTACATGTTGAGTTCTATAGAAAAGCATGCTAGGATTACTTGACCTGCATGGACAAACCTTTTGAACAAAAAGACTAAGCAAGCAAACGACAAATTAATTTTTAAAATTAAAATGTCAAGACCTCCACTTTTGATCTCTAAACAAAGTGAGGACGCTTTGTGAGTGGCGATCCACAGCGTGGCTTGCTTGCCTTTGTTTATCATAAGTTTGTTAGATGAGATTTCTAAATAAAACATTTTAAATCTATTGAGAAGTGGGAGTTTCATGTGTGGCGATCCACACGCGTGGCTTCGTATGTGCGATTTTCATAAGTTCTCTAGAGATAGATATAAAATGAGATAACAAAAGAATTTGAATTGGGCGGTATGGTGCAGAGGAGTATGTCGATTCTAAGAATTCATTTTCTACTTTGTTAAATTGTGGTCATTGCTTAGACATCACCTCAAGTACAACTTCCCATGAAGTCCCTTCTTGCGATAGTGATGTGGTCTAGAAAGGTCAATCGTTAATTTCATTTTCATAAGGATAAGTTGACATGGATTGAAATTAAGCGACTAAAGGTATATTTTAGTGCGGTCGGGGGATCATGTGTGTCGTCCACACGCGTGGCTTGTATGTGGGATTCCTTGGGCGATTGGAGGTTTCAATTAATATTGTTTTATCAAAGGTTACAATATTATTGTTACGAATTATGTGCGATCGTATGCTTATGTGTTTACTTTATCGATTTTAGATATGTCTCTTTACGATTATCAATATGCTTGCACAAAATCCCTTATCCGGTCCAAATTTTATCGAGTGGAAACGAAACATTGAGAATGTTCTTACTGCAGAAGAAAATCTATTTGTACTCACAACACCCCGTCCCAAGCCTCTAGACAATTCATCTACTGATGAGGAGCGCAAGGAGCACGAGAAATGGGACAAATCAAATAGAATGGCAAAGTGTCTTCTTTTGGTCACCATGTGCGAGTCCCTGCAACTCCAGCATCAAGAGATGGAAGATGCAGCCACGATATGGCTAAGTCTTATGAAATTGTATGAGGAGTCGGACAGAATCGCTTGTCATAATTGACAAAATCAATAATGTCAAGTTCGATGAAGGAAAGCGATTCGATGCATAACCATGTAAGCAAATGATTAATCTCTTTGAGAGCTCGAATTGGTTGGAGGATATATTGATGGCGTGAGTCGAGAATCGATATGATCCTCAACACTTTGCCCAAGTCTTTTGATGACTTCGTTATAAGCGGTCCTTTATGATAAGAGTTATACTCTAGATTCATTGCAAGAGGATCTAGTAACGGAAGAACATAAAATGGACAAGGTGGTGCATCTTTAGTACGCACCTCAAAGAAAACCACCGCTTTATCGAAAGATGAAAAGGAAAAGTGGAATTCAAGAGATGCTAAGGCTAAAGAAAAGAGTGGGTAATACAAAGGGATCTACCAATGTTTGAAAAGCGAAGGAGAAGGCAAATGCTTGAGTGCGGTGAGGACTGGCATTGGAAGGCTAAGTGCCCCAAGCTCGAGGCTCTAGGTACGCCATTTGCTTTAGTGTGAAACATGTTTAGCGACTTGTTCTACCCATTCTTGGGTAGTAGACACGGAGTCATCGATCATGTTTGTTACATCTTGCGTGGGTTCTGCGACAAGGGAGTGAATGATGGCGAGATAACGATCTCCATGGGCAACGCGGTGAAAGTCGAGGCCGTTGCGGTCGGAGATGTTACTATGTTTTGATAAAACAGCTTTAGTTTTAAAAGGCGTTTTATATGTGCGGATTTTCGGCGGAACCTTGTTTCTGTTTCAAATTATTTATTCATGGATATTGATTGTTTTTATAGTGGTGTTTCTATCATAAGAAATGACGAAGTTATACGTAGGCACATTATATAATTAAGCTTTATACTATTTACGCAATACATAATACCTATAACTATGTTGCATCTACATCAAACCTTAAAAGAGAAAGTTTTCTTCGCAAGATTGTTGGAGTGTGGAGCACGAATGGATTTGGGCCTTAAAAGCCCAATCTTGGTGATCCAACTTTTCTTATCTAATGGGTTTAGGGTTAGGGCTTAATTGCTATGATATAAATAGCGGTTTTCCTGTATCTCGTATCCGAAAAATAGTGAAATAACTCGGCTTGGTATCGCCCCAGACGTAGTCGAAAGATCTAACTGGTAAACAATTCTCTGTGTTCGTCTTTATTCGTGATTGTGTGTGTGCGTTTTTCCAACAAGCGGTATCGAGCCTTGGTTGGAAGGGAGCGATCGCGATGAGCGATGGAAAGATTTCAATCGAGAAGTTCGGCGGATCGATTTCGGTTTACGGAGGATGCGGATCGAGGACTACCTCTACGGTAAAGATCTCATTTCTCCCACGGAGGAAGGAAACCCGAAAAGATGGAAGAGCGGGAATGGAATCGGTTGAGCGAGCGATGAGTGCGATACGGTTATCTCTGTCTAGGAACGTGGCTTATCACACGACTAAAGCCAAGACGGCAAAAGAGATGTTGCAGATCTTGGAGCAGATGTACCAGAAGCCTACAACAGCGAACAAAGTTCATCTGATCAGAAGGTTGTTCAATTTCAAGATGTCGGAGAGCACACCTGTGCAACAACATCTGAACGAGTTCAACATGATCATTGGGCAGTTGAGTTCAGTTGAGATCGACTTCAAAGATGAGGTACTTGCTTTAGTCATGTTATCTTCTCTGCATGAAAGTTGAAATTTGGAGCGATTCTGAAGATTAGTGCTTCATCCGAGAAGACTAAGGCGAGTTTTGACGGTGAGGATCGATGATTAGTGAAGAGGTTCGCAGAAAGAATGGGATCCACCTCGTGGTCACCACGAACACGGAAGAGAGGCGGTCGAAGAATAAGCGTAAGGAGGAAGATCAAAATCAAGAGGAAAAGTCAATCAAGAAGGACAAAGACTCAATCCGGTCTTTGGAATTGTGAGGAGTTCGGTCACTCTGAGCCGGTGCCTAGCACCCAAGAAGAACGAAGGGACAGAATGAGAAGAAGGCGACAAACGCAACCACGTATGATATTGGAGATCGTTGGTCTTTAGTGTCGATGGTCACCGGAGTCTTGGGTGTTGGATTCGAGCATCATTCCATTCATGCGGTGATCTGCCGAATAATGAGAACTATGTGTCTGGCGAATTCGGACAAGTCTACCTAGGCGATGATGAACCCACGAAGATCGTGGGAAAAGGAGATGTCCAATTTCTACACCAAACGGATCGGTGTTGAAGCTAAATGGTGTGAGGCACATTCCGTGATTGAAAAGAAATTTTCTTTCAATCGGGCGACTTGCGTTGAAGGATACTCGATGACTTTCGGCGGCAGTTGGAAGATCGTGAGAGGAGCTATGATAGTAGCTCGAGGGAAGAAGGAGGGTACGTTGTATACAACTACTAATTCCAAGGACTGCATTGATCGCGGGGAACTACAACCGATGTTAAATTGTGGCACTGCTTTGGGTCATATGAGCGAGAAAGGGATGAAGGTGATGTGTTGAAGGGAAACTACGGGCTGAAAAATGTTGAAGTCGGCGGTGTGAGGATTGCATTTTCGGAAGCAGAGAAGGGTGAGTTTCGAGAGGTGGCGAACCTTGAAGATAGAAAAGCTGAGCTGGTGCATAGTGACTTATGGGGACCAAGACTCAGAAGTCCCTGGCGGTTCTCAATACTACATGACCTTCATAGATGATTCCACTCGAAAGGTATGGGTTTATTTCTTGAAGAATAAATCGATGCATTTGATACTTTCGAAGTGGAAAGCCCTTGTTGAGAATGAAACGGGATTGAAAGTGAAGTGTCTCCGGTCCGATAATGGAGGAGAATATGAACTTCGTGAGTTCAAAGACTATTGTGCTGAGAATGGGATTCGCATGGAGAAGACCGTGAGAGGAACTCCAGGTAGAATGGAGTGGCGAGCGAATGAGCGAGCGTTGAATGAGCGAGCAAGATGCATGAGGTTGAAGAGTGGGCTGCCTAAGATGTTTGGGCGAGATCTTTGTGACATGTTGCATATCTCGATCAACCGAGGTCCATCGGCCCACCGGAGAATGAATACCGAGGAAGAATGGAAGGAAAGAGGTAAATTTGTCTTACCTACGTGTCTTTGGTTGTGTTGCCTATGCTCATGTTAGTTCTGTTGAGAGAAGTAAATTAGATGCTAAATCTGTCAAGTGTACGTTCATTGGTTATGGAGGTGATGAATTCGGTTATAGACTCTGGGATGAGAATAACCGAAAGATCATTCGCAGTAGAGATGTGGTTTTCAATGAACAGGTTATGCACAAGGACATATTGGAGGCATCTGATTCTGACAAGAACAAAGCCCAAGAGGTCGAGTTGGACATCTCAAACTCGAGTGGGAGCAATGAGAGTCAGAATGAAGAAGAAGATCTTGATGAAGAACCAAGGACCCCACCACCGGAAAATCCGCTGCAGAGACCAATTAGAGATCGACGTGCACCTGAGAGGTATTCACCATCTAATTACTACTTGCTACTTACTGATGGTGGTGAACCTGAGTGTTATGCAGAGGCAGAGCAGGGTGGAGAAAGGCGAAAATGGAGAGTTGCTATGGATGACGAGTTGGCATCTCTTCTGTTGAATGGCACTTGGGAACTTGTTGAGCTCCCAAAGGGCAAGAAGGCTTTGCATTGCAAGTGGGTCTATCGGATCAAGGTTGAAGCTGATGGTAGCAAGCGCTACAAGGCTCGGCTGGTTGTCAAAGGATTTGAGCAGCGACATGGTATTGATTATACTGATGTATTTACTCCTGTTGTCAAACTAACCACTATTCGCATGGTGTTGAGTATGGTTGCTGCAGAAAATTTGTTGTTACATCAGATGGATGTTAAGATAGCCTTTCTTCATGGTGATTTGGTGGAGGAGTTATACATGACACAGCCGGAGGGATTTGTAGTGAAAGGAAAGGAGGGGTTTGTGTGCAAGTTGAGGAAGAGCTTGTACGGCTTGAAGCAAGCTCCGAAGCAGTGGTACAAGAAGTTTGATAGTTTCATGATAGAGATCGGTTATCAAAGATGCTACGCAGACCATTGTTGTTATTACAAGAGGTTCGACAATAGCTATCTTATTCTACTGTTATATGTTGATGACATGTTGATCGCAGGAGCTGATCTGGCGAGGTAGATAAGTTGAAAAGCAATTGTCTCGAACGGTTTTCCATGAAGGATCTTGGAGAGGCAAATCAGATTTTGGGCATGAGGATCAAGTGTGAGAAGGCGACAGGAAAGTTGTATCTTCGCGGAGAATTACATCTGAAGGTCTGGAAAGATTCAACATGCTCGAGTCGAAGCTCAGTGAGTGTCCGTTGGGCGATCACTTTAAGTGTCAAAGAGGAGTCGCCAAAGAGCAAGGAGGAACGTGCCCAAATGTTAAAGTCCCTATGCTTCGCAATTGGTAGCATTATGTATGCCATGGTGTGTACAAGACCGGATATTGCGCATGCGATGGGAGTAGTGAGCCGATTTATGGGTGATCGGGAAGCAACATTGGGAAGGAAGTCAAATGGATTCTTCGATACTTGAGAGGTACCACGATAGAATCTTATGTTTTAGTGGCAAGAGTGTTATGTTGGTGGCTATGTTGATGCGGACTTGGCATCAAATGACCTTGATGGGAGGAGAAGTACAATAGGGTATGTCTTTACTTATGGTGGTACCGCTATTTCTTAGGGTTCTAAGTTGCGAGAAAGTTGTTGCTTTGTCCACAACCGAGGCGGAGTATGTGGTCGTAACGTAAGCTAGTAAGGAGATGGTGTGGTTGCGAATTTCTTGGATGAGCTTGGGAAGGAGCATAAGAATAGCACTCTCTGCCGATAGTCAAAGTGCTATTTTCGCTAAGAATCCGGCATTTCATTCGAGGACAAAGCACATTGAGTTGAAGCATCATTACATCCGTCACCTTCTAGAGAAGAAAATTATGCAGCTCGAGAAGATCCTTGGAAGTGAGAATCCACCGACATGTTTACTAAGGTGGTGACCTTAGAAATTGGAGCTATGCATAGCTTCAATGGCCTCGAACGAAGATGAGGCTAGGCGATACCAAGCGGATACGGGAGGAGAAGCGAAGATATGGTTACTTGAGGATTCGGTCTCCAAGTGGGAGATTGTGGAGTGTGGAGCTCGAATGGGGTGGACGCAAAAGCTCAATATGGGTGATCCAACTCACCGCAGAGTCGACGAGGGTTCGGGGCGGTAGCCCACAGCACTGAGGTTCGGGTTAGGGTTAGGCTTAATTGCTATGATATAAATAGCGGTTTTCTCCTTGTATCTGTATCAGAAAAATAGTGAAATAACTGGCTTGGTATCGCCCCAGCACGTAGTCGAAAAACGAACTGGGTAAACAATTCTACGTGTCTCGTCTTTATTCGTGATGTGTGTGCGTTTTCCCAACAAAGATGACACCTCTTTTCTCTGGCATCTTAGATTAGGTCACATCAATCTAAATAGGATCCAAAGACTGGCTAAGAATGGAGCGTTGGGTAATCTCACAGTTACTCCGTTCCCAGTCTGCGAATCCTGTATAGAAGGTAAGATGTTGACGGACCTTCAGCGAAGGCTCATAGAGCCAAAGAAATGTTAGAGCTAGTCCATTCGACTGTGTGGACCGATGTCCACACAAGCTCGTGGAGGGCAGTATTTTGTCACTTTCATTGACGATTACTAAGGTATGGATACGTATACCGCTTCACCGCAAGTCCGATGCTTTGAAAAATTCAAAGAATTTTAGGCGGAAGTGGGGACGAAGCTAGGTAAGAGTATCAAGTCGCTGCGCTCGATCATTGTGGCGAATACCTCAACAACGAGTTCATGGACTATCTAGTGAAGTGTGGGATTACCTCCCAACAAGACTTCACCGGCACACCACTGACAAAATGGTGTGTCGAGTGAAGAAATAAGACTCTTTTGAAATGGTTAGATCAATGATGAGTTATGCAACTTTGCCTGTTTCGTTACGGGGTATGCCTTAGAAACGGCATACTACTAAATCTAATATCATCCAAGTCGATCGAAGAGACCCCTTCGAGTTGTGGTTTGGGCTAGTTGAGTTTAAGCCACATAAGGATATGGGCGATCCAAAGACATGTCTTTGAACAATAAGGCGACAAGTTGGAGGCTAGATCCGACGAAGGCTGTTTATTGGCTATCCTAGAGGAACGAAAGGTGATTTATTCTATAGTCCTAAGGATCAGAAGGTCATTATTAGCACTAATGCCCGATTCTTAGAAGAGGACTACATGAAAAATCATAAATCCAAAGTTGAAATCATTCTTCAAGAATTAGAAGATGATCGTATTCCACCACCGATTAGACCAAAGGTACGAGATGTCGAGTCTAGTGGGAGGGATCGACACCAGATACTTCAAGAAATTGAAGTGGATCGAGTTCCACCGAGATACCGACCGCGTCAAGTGGTACCTACCAAAGAAGTTGTGCAAGATAGAGAACCACAAGTTACTGCACCCACCGTTGCCATTGTGCCTGTAGTGCCTCGTCGTAGTGGGAGGGTTGTTCGTCAACCCGAGCGATTTATGTTCGTGGGTGAATCTTCGGATTTAGTCCCAGAAAACGAACAGGTAATAATCGACCCATGGACGTACAGCGAGGCGATACAAGACAATGATACAAGATCATGGAACTTACGTTTGGACGAGGTGGTAAAGTCCTATGGATTTACCCAGTTGCCTAGCGAGAGTTGTGTGTATCGTTTAGATGTCAACGGTAATGTGGTATTTCTTGCACTTTACGTAGATGACATTCTTCTATTTGGCAACAATGTGAAGTTGTTATCAGACGTAAAGAGTTGGTTATCCGATCAGTTTCAAATGAAAGACTTAGGAGATGCAGCGTACATTCTTGGGATCAAGGTTTACCGAGATCGCAAGAGGAAAATGTTGAGCTTATCTCAGGCGTCTTACATTGATACTGTGATTACTCGTTTTAGTATGCAGACCGTCAAGAAAGGATTGCTACCTTTCTGACATGGCGTTCCTTTATCTAAAGGGCAGTCACCTATGACTGCAAAGAAGATAGAGGAAATGAGACAAGTTTCCTACGTTTCCGCCGTAGGAAGTCTCATGCATGCAATGCTATGCACGAGGCCCGATATCTGCTATGCGGTAGGCATAGTGGCTAGATATCAGTCTAACCCTGGACAAGCTCATTGGACTGCGGTAAAGCATATATTCAAGTACCTGAAAAGGACTCGAGATTATAGGCTGGTTTACCATGCAGATAGTCTAATGCCTTTGGGTTATTCAGACTCGGATTTCCAATCTGACCGTGATGAGAAAAAGTCTACCTCAGGCTATGTGTTTACCTTGGGAGGTGGAACCGTATCCTGGCGGAGTGCAAAGCAGCGATGCATTGCGGACTCTACCATGGAAGCCGAATATGTAGCCGCTCAAGGTGCTAAGGAGGTCAGATGGTTCAAGAACTACCTCATGGATCTAGATGTGGTACTGCTTTGCCCATGAGTATCATGGTTTCTCGTGATAACTCGGTGCAATGGCAAACTCGAAGGAACCACGGATCCACAAGCAAGCAAACTCATAGAGAGAAAGTACCATGTCATACGAGAAATCGTTAGACGAGGGACGTGCTGATTGCAAAGATTGATCTGACGGATAACCTAGCGGATCCATTCACGAAAAGCCCGTCGCAAAAGTCTACGTCGGGCACGTTAGAGGACTTCGATTGCGATGATGGCACCCACTTAGAAAGAAAACTTTTGTATAAGTGGGAGAAGCAAAGTGATGGTTTTGTTTGTAATAGCTAGTAGAGACACATTGTATACTAAATGTTTGCTTTAGTATAAGGGGAGATTGTTGATTTGTATACCGAAAGCGGTTGGTTGAGCTTGTATACAATGTTTCGTTACCACTATTACAATCTCCTATCCGAATTGAATACTTAATTGCATATATCTCGTGTCCCCTTATCTCATATACAAGTTAGATCATACGATTGTGTAGAAGATCACAGAAGTCTGTATGATTGGTCAAGCTTAATGAGATATAAAAAGTTTCACAGCTGAGACAACTTGAGGACGAGTTGTTGGTATAGGCTGCGGTATAGATAAGAAGTGACTTGACTCGGTTGCTTGTCTATGCTGGTACATCTCAGACGTATTGAAGGATCACAGTGAGATGAGTTCTTCTATCGACCGTCGTGAAAACCAAGATCTCGGTGACTTACGATGATCTAAACCTCGATAAGGTATTAGGTGAGTATGAGTTGATGACCATCACTTTGACTTGTTATGGGTGAGGGTTATATGTTCTAACCCAATATTCTCCGCATCTTGGGTGGTGGCAGTGCTTGTATGTCATGCTAGTTATACAGATCAGTCACCGTATCCGTTTAGGATGATGGCGTCCCTTAAGGAGATCAAAAGGTTTATTGTACTAAACCCTGCAGGTTGAGTTAGCTCAAGTACAATAATAAAGTTGAGTGGTACTACTTAAGGAATTAAAGATATTAATTATTTTAAGCAGTCAAAATGCTCTAAATAATTAATGGACGTTCGATATCTTAAATACGGGGATTCGTAATGTCTAAGTGCAAGCCCGACTCAATTTCGGTAATAAAGGGGTAAGTCAGCATTTATTCTCTAGTGGCATGAATAAATGTTTATAAATTAATTTATGTTCTGGGCTGAACATAAGATAATTAATTTATTTGAGGCCCATCTTTATTCCTTGCATTTGATCCTTGGGCTGGCCCATCCAGGCCCGTAGCTTGGAAGGAAAATAGGCGCCTACTTTCTCTACATGGCAAGGATTTGATTCTCTTTATCCTACAAGGATATAATTATATTTATGGGATATGCATAGATCCTTTCCATATAGGATTATGGTAATAATTCTTTCCATATAGGATTATGGTAATTTCCATATGGGATTATGGTAATTTCCTTATGGGATTAAGGTAGTGCATTATAAATATGAGGTAAGAGATTAAATCTAAAAAAAAAATGATTAATAATCAACCTCAATATTTTCGTCCATCACCAAGAGAAAGAGGGGTGAGGTTCTCGAAAATTGTGCCAAGAGAGAAAGAGGTGATTTTACGAAGCATTCTCCATAGATCGTCCTCACTCGACGTTGGAGATTGGGCAACCGGGATACAGTCCAGAAGGTCAAAGCACTAGTCTCGATCCATTCCGCCTCGACAGATCAAATGGTAAACACGAGAAAACCCTACGTGTTGCAATTAATTTTATATAAAGAGTTGATACGAAGGTTCGGACAAACAGTAACTTTTACAAAGCTTCAATAGGATAATCAAGAACTTTAACATAGTAACAAAATATCATGTGTTTCAAGAGTTTGGCAGAGGAATAAAACGTGTGAGACATGCATATGAAGATGCATTCTCAAGGCAAACCAAAAGTACTTCATACTACTGACAAAAGATTCCGCTCAACTCATTGTGTTCCATCATTCGCTCAACCGCACATTTAAAAAATATGCGGTGAGTACAAAGATGCACTCAGTGGACACATGTCGAAAACATTTTACTTTACTAAATATTGTACTGCCCTTATCACAGTATGACACAAGGGTTTTATTGAAAAGGCCTTGTGCTTACTAAAACATTTTCATCATTTCTCAAAGTCGTGCGGCGGACATTTTCTTACAACGTATATTCCAAGTCGGTTATGGATAACGCGCCGGGAGGGAGGCCTCTCTTCACCCGGACGCACGACTGATCGCAACCGGCGATTCGGATAACCGATCGCAACCGCGATTCGCATAACCGATCGCAATGGCGTATTCGAGCTAAAGTGTACACAACCCTAGTGGAATTTCTACCTTACACCTCCGCCTCAGATCCGACCAGAATCGATCCTGTTGCCCTGTGCAACCCGAATGGACATATACAAAACATAAAACATTTTTGGCAGACAATATCGTATCTCAACTTTTGTAGAAAACAGTAAAGTAATAACTGTAAATGATTTTCCAAGAAAGCTCGTAAATGGTTTTGATAAGAAAGCCCACATTTTGTTGAGATAAGAAAGCCCACCTCGAGAACTTAAAGTTCTTATGTCACTTAGGGTTTTACTTTTCCGTTTCCTTTCTCCTTTGAGTCAAACCTTATCAACGTAAGAAACGAGATTTTAGCATATCATCATGCTTCGCAAGAATCATCGATTTGAACCAACGTACGTACTATCCTTTCATTCTTTCCTTAGTTCAAATCATTCGGTAACGCATTTAATCTTAATTTCATAACTATCTTCGTCACATACTTACCTTACTCAGATTCACGATATACTCAAATTCTACGTATTCACGGACATATTTTCCCTACGTCTCAACTTTTCCACGTATCATATATAGTATGATCCACATATCACATATCATTAGACATCACAATCTTTCACTTTACATTTTTCAAAATTTCAATAATATATATATATATATATATATATATATATAAATATATATATATATATATATTTTGAAAATCTTAATTAATTCACATAATATGTTATTATCATCATATATCAATAATATGACATAATATTCACCATATTCAACTTAAACATCAATATTTCATGCTTTAGCTATTTTTGAAATTATTATCTCATCATATTCCATATTTTTCCAAAAATTTCCACATAAAATCATACAATTTTAAACATGAATAACTATCATTATTTCATGTTCAAAACAATAATTAAAATTCATGTACATCAACATATAACCTATGCTTATTTTCGGTCATGACATAATGTTTTTAATACATGCTTAACTTTGTATTAATATCATAATACATGCTTATAAACATCGTATAAGCATATTTAATTAATAACGCAAACATATAGCATATTTTCCACGTACGTCACATAATTTTTGAAAGCATGTAACAAAACATATCATTTATGAATTCCTAATATTTTGCATAAAATAATAAGTAGTAAGGTTTCTAACCTTCTAGTCGATTCGATCGACGTCGGTGGTTTTTTCTTCCTAGGATCGAAGAGAACTTCTAGAACACTCTCTATTTTTTTCTCTCTATTTTCTCTCTATTTCCTTACTATTTTCGGCCATATGGTGTGGTATGGTGGTGGTCTCCAATTTATAGAGTTTATAAAGTGTATTTAATCATTACTTTATAAAATATCTTAATATAAAGTCAAAAATTACAACTCCTTTTTATCTTCTTAATTTTTGAACCATATGAGTTGTACATGAGTCATTTTTGATCTTATCCTATACTTTAATTATCATATCTATCTTCTTAAAATTATCACATGTCTAGGTGTAAAAATCAAAATTACAACTCATACCTTATCTTGTAGTCATTTTCGGCCACTTCCTATTCTTATGAGATAATTATTTTATTTTATCCTATAGTTTATTATGTTATTTTATTATTTATTTAATGTATCTTATAATTATCATAGAATAAATAATTTATCATTTTATGTGGCATGTGTGTGTGTTTCGGTCATCTCTACAACCCTAGGATAAATTTTTATTTTTTTCTATATCATATACTTTAATATTATCATATAATAATATCATATTTGAAAAGTCAAAATTTTCAACTTAGGATAAGGTGTCATTATCAAAGAGTTTTAAAAATGTTTCCAACCTTATTCTAAGTCCATAATTTCGGCTATTAAGGGAAAAAACCATAGGTTACTTGTTTAATTTGATAACCATCTCTACTTTACACCTAATAATATCTTATCTTTATAATTATAACCCCTCATTAATTAAAGCATGATATTTATATCCATTTCACACCTAAAAGTCTATATTTTCGGCACTTATAGAAATAATATGCCAAATATTTTATTTTTCTCCAATTAATAGCTATGTGACATAATATAGATCTTAGATGATGATTTAAATCATAGGAAAATTAATTTAGATATTTTCTATGTACTAAAGTAAAGTTATCGGCAAATAATTCGAAATTAAAGATAAATTATTAAATCTTTATTCTCTTCATAACTAATATTATTTTCATGAAGAATTACATAAATATATTGATCTTATATCATAAAATAAATTTTTGAAACAATTCTAAGCAATTTCCCCAATTTTTCGAAAATTAGGGTTTCTAGGAATTAAATTTTATAAAATTCCATTCTTACCCTATTTTATTAATTTCAAAATTTTTATAATTTCTAGGAGATAAGATTGATCTAGAAATCATGATATTTATCAAGTATATAATTAAATAAATTATTTGATACAATTATCACATAAAAATTGGTGATTTTCGAAAATCACATAAAATAATACACTAATTTCGAAAATCATATCCAAAATACTATCTCCTATGATATTTATCACATTTCTACACATTTCTAAGAGATAAACATTATCTCTTAATTAATCATGACCTTATCTTATCATTTTATAAAAATATCATAGCATACTTATCACATAAAATGTCATTTTCAAACCTTATCATATACACCTCATAAATTTCGAAAATCATGCTTGATTTGTACAAGATAATTATCTTATCATATACTACAAGATAAACATGACAACTCATCACATAAAATCAAGTGATCATATATTAAATCACAAATTAATCACATTATCCCTAAGTTTTCAAAAATCACAAATAAATAAGGAAAATATTTCCTTTTTCTTTCTTAGTGTAAATAATATCCCACATATACTTAAAAACATATTTTTTTACTATTAAAAATAATTTCATTCGAATTTTTGAGAAAAATTTCGATTTGCTCAAAATCGATAGTTACCGACGTTCACTTTCATTTTCGTTTCTATCGTACTATTCCTTCTTTTCTTTCGAAATTTTTAAACATAGAAATTCGGGGTATTACATTCTACCCCCCTTAAAGAAATTTTGTCCTCGAAATTTATGTATCTTCGTAGCGTTCTCGATTTACATCGCGTGATCGTCTTTCCAACGTTGTTGCCTCGTATCCATTGATCGTCGTATAACCTTAACTATCAATTCATTCCTTTCTTTCTAATCCTTTAAATCTAATATTCTTATGTTCCAAACTTCGTAGCATCTTATGACTCAAGATTTCTAACTAACCATTCACGTCAAATCTATCGCTTCCTAAAGATGGTAAGTCAATCTAATTCATACTTCTTAGCTTCAAGGATTAGAGAAACTTTTCATGACAACTTACAACTGGTATGGGTTCATAATTCAAGACGAACACTTTTAAAGTTTGAATCAATATGTTCTTTGAATGAATAATTCAAAGATAGGGTCCAAGACCATAATGACACCATGAGATGTCTTTGGTCATATGGGCCGGCTGCACCTGCCACAAATACTTCTCGATCACATGAAGGCTTGGTTTTAAAGGGACACTTTATAAACTTTCGGTTGTAAACTTCTTTTCTAAAAGTGAGAAATCAAGTGATATCTCATTTAAAACTAGGTCATGGAGTTAAATTCTATTACGTAACTTGGGTAATGAATAAAATTCAAACCTTGTATAACTCGGAATAGGTCATCATTAACTTATAAGGGTTATTACATACGCATATCTCAACTCTACTTATACTAATGAAAACTCAATTCTCCAATTTAGCATTTCAACTTTCTACCAAACCGTGGTCTTTCATTCAAAGTGTAAACCATAATACTAGACATAACTAATTCTTTGACCATATCTTTATTCAATTTTGCCATCATTATTTCTATCTCTACTCTTTCACTTTGTCCTCGTTGTTCTTGTCTTTCAATTCGTATTTGTCTTATTTCCACCCTTGCTTTCGTTCTTAATTTCTATAATTCCTTTTGTTCTTATGATGGAATTATCATAGCTCATCTTTCTATGTTCTTTCGCAAAAGGGATTATGCATCTTAAACAGTCTACGTTCTTTTTGGGATAACCTACTCATTGATATGAACAACTTGAAATTGTTAAAATTTTTAAATAGTAATATCATAACTCGTTCATAAATCTCATTGAATTCCATGAATTCAAACTTTTCACTTTTGACATATCATTGTCAACTCTTTCTCATATCTCTCCAACTTAAATCAACATTTCAACCATTTTTCACAACTTTCCTTCTCAACCATTTTCCATAACTTTCATTTTTTTTGAAACATCATTTCATTTCTATACTTGTCTTTTCAATCCATATCATTCTTAAAGAACTAATCACCTGTAATACCCCGATTATTTAAACGCCTAATTACGATATTAATTTCGTAAATTAGAATATTATTATAATAATTTGATTAATAAATTAAGGAATAACGATTTCGATTATTTTAGAATAATAAATTCCTATGTACAATTCATGAATGAATGTGAATTGAGAAATACGAAGGTGTAACGTATTTCAACAGTATTTTTCAACGTCGATTACGTATCGATAATAAAATGCTCGAGATGATTTTCTAAGTTTTAAGCTTAGAATTTGATTCCATTATTGTCGGAATAATTTAATAAAGTGATTATAGCTTTATTACGACCATTTTGAGATGAGTCGATATTTAACGTTTTGAGACGTTTCAAACGTTAACGGTTAGAGATGACTTGAGAATCAAGTCTAACGATCAAGGAATTGTGATATTTAAATTCCTATGATTATTTTATATAATTAGAATATTATTTAGCATTGAAATAATGCTAGAAAATTTTGGAATGATATTTTTGATTGTTAATGATTCTCGAAAACCCTAAATCGAGAATTAGGGTTTTCTACCTATGGATTGATTCCAATAATTTTTCTTATGATATAAATTATCATCTAGGATATATATTATGCTATATATCTACTTATAGCATGAAAATAAAATTTTGGGCATTAAAGGTTGAAAATGCCGTGAGTTACTATATTGAGATAACATAGGATTTATTTTATTTTGATCATCCAATTTGTGATATATCTTAAGTGTAGTATTAATACACACTTACCAATTAATTTTGTAGATGAAAATACAATAGCTTTTGGTTTATGTAATAGCGAAATATTCGACAATTGAAATAAAATTTGATCTCGATTTTAATATACTTGATTGCACAAATATTTGGGGAAGAGTGTAATAAATACACTTGTATTACAACATGAAAAATCTGAAAATATTTCTCTCCCATGCACTGAAGTCGACGGTATTGTGTAGGCATGAAACAAAATTTCAATTGTTTCTCCCAAAAAGCTTTATTAAAGCTATGCGTTAATGAATGTGTAAGGGATATTTTTGCATGACATAATCAACTTTGACCAATATAATTCATTTGTGTATTGTGAGAGCAGAGAGAGAGAGTAGTGAGTGTGTTGTTTCATTTACTTGTAATTGCCTAAGTGTATATATATATTATTCTTTGAACCACAGAACACTTCACACTCTCTCTTCCCATTTTTTTTCATTCTGCCGTGGCTTTTTCCAGTAAGAAAAACCAAACTATATTTCTTCTTTCATTCTCTCCATAGCTTGAGCTCTAATCATCCTACACCAAATCAATACCGTTAACGAGGTTAGAAATCGAACGAGCTTCGATTATACCCTAAGTTTTTAATTTTCTAATGGTTAGATTTAATTTTCAAGCATGGTTATTAAGTAAGAAAGTATGCTATGCATGATACTTGTTTACTAATAATGTGTAATAAGATGATTTATAAGCATGTAGCATGTTTAAATTGATATTTAAAATGTTATGAGATTATTTCCTAGGTACCGAAAATTTTCTTGAAGGATTTGAGTATGAATTAATGATATATGGTGTTGTAGTAGCCTATAGTGATTTAATTGAAATTTATAAAAATCCTATGCTTAGTTTTTGAAATTACCGAAAATTTTGTAGAAATGCTAAGTTATTGTACAATTTTTATATGCTTGATATAATAGCATATTGTTGATCTAGGGTATTAATTATGTCATATTGAAATTTATTATAATTTTTGGATATGTATAGCTAATTTTTCTCCAAATGGCCGAGACCTAGGAGCTTATGTTCTATGGTTTAATTTGTGTTATTATATGATGTTATGATGTATTAATGTTACACTATAGTGTTTAAGCATAGTGTAATTTAATTAGAATTTTATAATAATGTTTGGAATAAGGTTGGTGAGGACCGAACCCTTGAGCATTAATTTATTAATGTAGAAATTGGATATGTTGGACTTAGGTTATAATTATGTTATAAATTAATTTTGGAACCTTGTATAAATTAACTAGAATTTTAGAAAATTTATTGGACAAAATTTGGGAAGAACCGTGGACCTTGGACTTGATTAAGAGAAGTTCCAAAATTTTCTATAGTGATATTAATACATATTAATGATCATAGTGTAAAATAGTACACTATATGAATTTATAAGAATTTTTGGAAAAAAAAGTTTAGAATTTTTATCATATAGCCGTGAGCTATAGTGATTTTATTAAGGATTTTTAAATCCTTTTTAATCAAGAAAATAATATATTATATGTCTAAAATTATTTTAGACATATTAAAATTTTCGAGAATTATTAAACATAGAATATTATGTTTACGAAGAAGCGTTATATTAAATAACATTAAAAGCATAAATAATGCTTAATGTATTAAAAGATTAATATTGAAAGAAAATATTAATCAAAATTATCGATTTGCATGAAAATCAAGATTAAAGCTTTATGAAAAGAAATCGATTGAAAATCGATTTATATTGATTAAAATATGTTTTATTGAATATTTTTAATGAAAAGTCAAAAAGGTTGACTTTCGAAATTAAGTACGAAATACGTTCGTTAAATACGTTAATACGTGAAAAACGTATTACTTTTATAAGAATATCTCAATTGTGAGAAAAGATTTCATTATTGAAATCACCTTATTGAATAACGTTATTATACGTTAATCGTTTAACCTAAAAGATTAAAATGAGACTGTAGATCATATTACGTCTCTCTCGATATACGAGAATTATTTTTATTGATATCGCTGCTCGCTTCAACGTATTAAGACGATAAAGAATCATCGAAACTTCAATTATAAATTTATTTATCAAAGTTGAATGAACTTTGAAAATTCGAAAGCGTACAACGTACTAAACGTACATTTTACGTAAAGGTGGGACGTGAAGTTCACGCAGTAACGGTGAGGAGAGAGCACGCACATTGAAATTGAAGTTCCAAAGTAAAGGTGGGCTTTACTATACTCAAACGGTAGAATTTACCAAATAATTTATTTATGATGCTTTATTGCAAGCAAATATTTATGAACTGATTTATTTAATTACCTGCCTAAAATGTTTATGTTTTATGTATGTATCCAATCCATGATTGTTGATGCATAATGTTGGGTAGCCCCCACTTTATGACATGCTTGAATTCGTATTCTTGGAAGTACCCCAAGAATGATGGAGAATTCATATCTGTCGCCGAGATGGCACGGATTTTGTGCACCGATTATTTTGTGTTGTGTCTTTGAAAGGGTGCTCGGCGGTCATGGCGTCTGTGAGAGGAGGCCTTCTCCAGTAGCAGGAATTGTTGTGAATGATTGTTGTGGTGGATGTGGATCATACATATGTGGAAAATGCTTGGCGGCGATATTTATTGAAAATGATGAAAATATTTAGTAAGCACGAGTATTTCAAATTAAAACCTCGTGTATTCTTGTGATGGGCGAGTAATTCAAACTTGATAAATTATTTTGGCATGAGCCATCGAGTGCATTATTTGTACTCACCGCGCATATTGTTTTAAATGTGCGATTGAGTGATGATGGTGATGGAGCGGAGATGTTGAGTAGTCAGGGTTCTTTTGGTATTTATTATGTTTGAAAGAAAGAACCTTTGGGTGTATATCGTCATATATGCATTCACATGCTTTCATTGCATATTCTAAATATTTTGTATGTTATTGTGTGCTTGTATACATCTCAATTATCGAACCCTTTCGTTAAAGGAACTCGTAGCCTTTACATTTGTATATGACTTTACCTTGTGAATAAGGGTTGAATTGCTTTTTCCTTGTAAATAAGGTTCGATTATTGAAATTGATAAATGTTATTCGAAATCTTTTGATTATTTTTATCAATTGTTTTGCATTGGTGTTCCAAGTTCGATTCTTCTAACTGTCCTTCGATTAGAACGGGCGTGACAGAGTGGTATCGAGCGCAATAGCTCTCGAACCCTAAACTTTCTTTCAAAAGTTGAGTCTAGATTGAGTCACTAGACTTCTAGAAATCATCCGACTACGCCAACACTCCATCACATCCATTTCAACCGGAAAAAGGTAAATTATTTTCACTTTGAAAAGAAAAATTTGAGATTTATGAATTTGAATTGTGTCGATAGAATATTATCGATAAATGATTATATCGATAGAACATTATCGACAAATGATTTATGAATTTGATTTGTTGTCGATAGAACATTATCGACAAATGAAATGAGGAAGGTTGTAAATAACCATGATTGATTGATTCATTGATTGAAATATTTTTCGCAGAAATGCGATGTTTAAAACGAACTATGTTCGCTATATTTGAAATTTTATTCTCATTTCTCAATATTGATTTGATTTATGTCTATGTCATCCCAATTGGAACATAGCCGTAATAATGAGCATGATCCCTTATTAAAAAGAACATAGACGAAATAAGAAGTATGTTCACGAGTTACTTAAAGAATATAGAAACGAATGTACTAATTTCATCCCATTGTGAGAACGAAAGCAAAATGGATTTGAAGAACTTCATTCCATTATGGGATTAAAGGTTAAAAGCTATAAAAAAAAAAAAAAAAAAAAAAAAAAAATCGAAGTGCCGACCTTAAAATGCCGACCTCGGGAAGCATAACGACCTCAGAATATCATGCAAAATAAAAGCTAGGCATTTGAGCTAGGCGGAGAGCTCAAAATAAAACTAAGGAATTTTTCACCGGCAGGGCAAACTGCTTCATGCAGTGATTTTGTTTTGGTCAGATCTCCTTTGTTCGACTTCGATTTGCGCATGGTTTTCGCCCAAATACCCTAACGCACTGTACTATATTTCTTATGAAGGACCGAACTCTTAATTCCTTCTCCAAAATCAACTAGAGTCAGTACAGTTCACCTCGGCCATTTCACCTCGGCAAGGGCGAACTGCTTTATGCAGTGATTTTATTTTGGTCCGATCTCCTTCGCTCGACTCCGATTTGCGTATGGTTTTTGCCTACATACTCCTAACACACAGTATTATATTTCTTATGAAGAACCTAACTCTTAATTCCTTCTTAAAAATCCACTAGAGTCAGTACAGTTCACCTCGGCCATTTCACCTCGGCAAGGGCGAACTGCTTCGTGCAGTGATTTTGTTTTGGTCAGATCTCCTTTGTTCGGACTCCGATTTGCGCATGGTTTTCGCCCACATACTCCTAACAAACTTTACTATATTTCTTATGAAGGACTGAACTCTTAATTCCTTCTCCAAAATCAACTAGATAGTTCACCTCGGCCATTTCACCTCGGCAAGGGAGAACGGCTTCGCGCAGTGATTTTATTTTGGTCCGATCTCCTTCGTTCGGACTCCGATTTGCATATGGTTTTCGCCTACATACTTCTAACACACTGTAATATATTTATTAAGAAGGACCGAACTCTTAATTCCTTCTCCAAAATCCACTAGAGTCAGTACAGTTCACCTCGGCCATTTCACCTCGGCAAGGGCGAACTGCTTTGCGCAGTGATTTTGTTTTGGTCTGATCTCCTTCGTTCGGACTCCGATTTGTGCATGGTTTTCGCCTACATACTCCTAACACAATGTGCTATATTTCTTATGAAGGACCAAACTCTTAATTCCTTCTCCAAAATTCGCTAGAGTCAGTAAAGTTTCATCTCGAAATTTTCACCTCGGCGTTGACTTGGTCAAACTTTTACCTCGTCACCTCGGAATTTTTCACCTCGGCGTTGACTTGGTCAAACTTTCACCTCGTCACCTCGGAATTTTCACCTCGGCGTTGACTTTGTCAAACTTTCACCTCGTCACCTCGGAATTTTCACCTCGGCGTTGACTTGGTCAAAATTTCACCTCGTCACCTCGGAATTTTCACCTCGGCAAGGGCGAACTGTTTCGTGCAGTGATTTTATTTTGGTCCGTTCTCCTTCGTTCGGACTCCAATTTGCGCACAGTTTTCGCCTACGTACTCCTAATACACTGTACTATATTTCTTGTGAAGAACTGAACCCCTGATTACTTCTCCAGAATTCACGAGAGTCAGTAAAGTCCACCTCGGACAGTTCACCTCGGCGAAGGTGAACTGCTTTGTGCAGTGTTTTTGTTTGGATCCGTTCTCTTTCATTCGGACTCCGATTTGCACACGGTTTTCACCAACGTACTCCTAACGAACTGTAATATGTTTCTTATGAAGGGAAGATCCCCTGTTTCCTTCTCCACAAATCACGAGAGCTAGCTCATAATTTATAGAACTAGAATTTAGTTATGTGATAAGATTTTTTTTTATGTTGCTAGATAGCAAGTTTCCTAGTATGGTAGGAAAGCTACAACGTGCGTTGTATATGAGAACAATTTCCATATAACAATTATTTGTTTATCAGATGTGTTTGGATTGTTTATCCGCTTTATAGACCTGTCCGCTTTATCCTTTTGTTTAATAGATGCGTTAAGTTTAGTTTTATACGTAATCGATATCTTATTTAGTTATCTTTTGATCGTTAAATCTGTGGCGAGATGGCCGGGACTCGACACACCACTAGGCGGAGGCTAGGACCGAGGACCACCCGACAGAGATTATTCATGTGCACCGTGGTTACCGATGTGTTGGGGATGATCTCGGAGAGTTTCTCATGCACTACCTTTCATTGGAGGAGGCGCATGAGCATGGAGTGATCGATTTCGATGCCGCAAGCCTTTCCGACACGGTTACCGTAGATCGGGAGGATTACGCACGGAAGTGTCGAGATTATATCTACCGTGCTGGTGGTGACTATGATCCGATAGCGGATCTACCGAGATTTGTAAGCCATTTGACGACGCTTCAAGATTCACGGGTAGCACCGAGTGGCCCCTATCTCCTCCTGTGAATATACATGGCGACGAGTCACCCGAGTGGCTTTACTTGAGGTACTCGTCGAGTGGACCGGTAGTGCCCAGTGATTCCGGAGGACGAGGGCGGCTAGCAGAGAGAGGCGCCTCGACCCGAGCTTTGGGATGCCGGTGTTTCCTCCTTTGTCGATTGGACACCCCATACACCCACCGCTCCGATCTTACCACCCATGGCGCCACCACCCTTGGTGAGCCGCATCTGCGACGGCCAGATTAGAGTATCCGATGCACGTGATGACCTCATCCGATCCGCGACATTCCTATGGTTGGGGATGACGGGCGGGACCGTCTGAGTACGCCGTGAGGACGACTCTGACGACGATGATTCGGATGATGATGATTCAGATGATGAGGAGGATCCCGAGGAGGATCAGTACGACGACGAGTGATGCACCTGTTGACCAGCCTTTTTAGACTATAGTCTGTAGGTATATAGTCCAGTATGTGTGTAGGTTGCTTATGTATTTTTGAAAAAGGAAAGTGAACACTTGTATTTTGTATTATCATGTAACTCCGTATGTTGTTCAATACGGGTTAAGCTTTTGAAATGCCATCTATTGTACATTATCTCTTTTTGTATTAACTGCTGTACAAAATAGTCCTCCTTGAGGCACAAATTTCCTGATGTATATATGATAACTCCGAAACGGGCTTTTGCGGCAGAAATGATTTTGTGATAAGAATGAATAGCTTGAATTAAAGCTGCTTTACAAAAGAAATTGTATGGTGATATTATATTTGTTAATTGTGAAAATGATTTTCAATATTTATTGTATGTTTAAACAACAGAATGCCGCCAAGACGGGATCCTGCACAAAGAGGTAGGGAAGGGAAGAGGTAGAGGCAGAGGAAGAATTCGCACTGTAACTCGCTAATATACCACCACCACCACCTCCACCCGATCGTAGGATCAAGAATTATTTCTTAGGCGTAACCCACCTTCTTTTGATGGAAAAGGAGCCCGATAATGCCGAGCAATGGATAAGGGCTATGGAAAGGATATTTGATTTTCTTCGATACACAAGACAGAAGGCCGTCTCAGACATTTTTAAACCGACAGACCGCCGACTTTTGGTGGGAAGTCTGACGGAAGATTTTACCGCAGGATCGATGAATGAGTTCACTTGGGAAGAATTTAAAGAGGAATCAGATGAGAAATACGTTCAAAAGTTATCGGAAAAGGAAGGAATAAGAATTTTATAATCAAACAGAAAAGATGTCCGTAACAGATTATGATCGCACTGCGATATGTCCCAGATGCCCCGATCGGTGAATACGGATATGAAGATGGCGAAAAGTTTTAGTCCGGATTGAGGTCAAAGATAAGAATGTCTCTAGCGACCATGGAAATCGACTTACAATCAAGCTCGGACGAGCTTTGGACATCGAGGCACCATGCCGTAAGAGAAGACAACTCAAACCCGCACACAAAATACACGTGAGACAAAGGAAAGAGAAAGTGGGAAGGAAATTTTAGTAACAAGAATCGGGAAGTTTTGGTAATACGAATAACAAACGGCCGTGGCACTAAACACGGTACCACCTGTAGGTGGATGGAAAAGCGGTCTTTTCCTCCGGATGGGAGGACCACAAGAGCAGTAAGGACAACTCCTCGCCCAAAGTGCCGGTTTCATAAAGGAGTTTGCCATCCGTAAATTGCTTTAAATGCGGAATGAAGGGCATTACGCGAATAGTTTCAGGATACGACGGGGGGCGGTGGGAAGGCCAATCACCGGCAATGCCCAACCCTCGTGGCTATCCAGCCAAACCTCAACCGCAACAACAACCGCCACAACAACAAGGGCAACAAGAACAACAACAAAGAACGACAACCACCGCAGCGGCGTAATCAAGAATGACGCCAACAGCAGCAGCCACAGCAGAATCAACAGAGACAGCACCCTTCGGCCTCGGCCGGCTCAAGCGAGCATATGCTCGCACCGAGGCAAATGAACAAAACCGAGAAACTCGGCGGTATGGGAACACTTCTCAACGCACTGTTATACTTTTGTTCGATACGGGAGCATCACATTCTTTTGTAGCAAGAACATGTAGATCTATTGGAAGTTAGATCCGAGAAAGCAAACCAGATATGAACATCTCTTCACCTATAGGAGGGATTACGATCATACTCATATTTGCTCAAACCTAGAGTTGAACTTAGATCACTTAAGGTTCGATTTAATAACTTAAACATAATACCCATGGGTGATGTAGATATAATTTTGGAATGGATTGTTAGCGTAAAATTATGCTACGATCCCGTAAGGAAAGGAAAATTTCATTCCAGCTTCGGCAAGAAGCTACAAGCTTTTACTAATCAGCATGGGAAAGAAAATTCGATTATATCAAAGATCAAGGTCAGATGCATGATAAACAAGAAAGGATTCCATGCATTTCTTGTTTATCCGAATGGAGAAGATCGAACAACGATAAAAGTTGAAGATGTAGAGATTGTACGAGAATTTTCAGATGTTTTTCCTGAAAATCTACCAGGATTGCCTCCTGATAGACAATCGAGTTTACCATCGACTGAACCCGGATCGGCTCCAGTGTCAAAGGCACCGCATGAATGGCTCCGAAGAACCGGAAGAGTTGAAAATTCAAACCAAGAGCTGTTAGACCTAGGTTTTATCAGACCTAGTGTTTCGCCTTGGGGAGCACCGGTGTTATTTGTAAAGAAAAAAGACGGTTCATTGAGGATGTGTATAGATTACCGAGAACTGAACAAAATGACGCTTAAAAACAAGTATCCACTTCCAAGGATAGATGACTTGTTTGATCACCACGAGAGCTAGCGTGTTCTCGAAAATCGACCTCAAGTCGCTATCATCAACTTAAAGTGCGGCTCAAGATGTATCAAAGACTCGCTTCCGAACGAGATACGGCCACTATGAATTTATAGTTGTGCCATTCGGATTAACTAACGCGCCGGCAAGATTCATGGATCTCATGAATAGGGTGTTCCACCCATACTTAGACAAATTTATTTTAGTCTTCATAGATGACATCCTCATCTATTCGAAAATGAAGACAAACACAAGGAACACCTCGGGACAAAGGTGCAAACTTTAAAAGATGAACAACTTTTGCTAAATTTAGCAAGTGTGAATTTTGCTAAAGGAAGTAATGTTCCTTCGACACATAGTGTCGTAGAAGGGATTAAAGTTGATCCACCAAGGTAGAAGCAATTCAACAATGGAAATAGCCAAAGACACAAAATGAAATTAGAAGTTTCTTGGGATTAGCGGGTTACTATCGGAGATTCATGAAGGATTCTCAAAGATAGCAAGACCAATAACCCAGCTACTCGTAAAATGGATCAAATTCACATGGATCGATGAGTGAGGCGAATTTCCGACGCTCAAACAAAAGTTAACCATCGCCTCGTGTTAGCAGCCCGCATGCATCAAGAGTACGTGGTCTATACAGATGCTTCCAAAATGGATTAGCCGTGTGTTAATGCAAAATGGAAAAGTGATAGCCTATGCATCTCGACAACCGAGACCGCATGAATTGAATTACCCAACACATGATCCGAACTAGCAGCAGAGTACATGCTTTAAAGATATGGAGACATCATCTCACGAGTAAGATGTTAAATCTTTACCGATCACAAAAGTTTGAAATACTTTTTCGAGCGAGAGATCTAAACACGAGACAAAGAAGATGGCTCGAATTGGTAAAAGATCACGATCGTGGTATAAACTATCACCCGGCAAGGTAAGCGTTGTAGCGGATGCCTTGAGTCGTAAGAGTCAAAGCAAATTGGGATGTCTCTTCACAAATGAAGAAAAACTCATCAAGAGTTTGAAAGGATGAATATTGAATTGGTTGAACAACCGAGAGACCATCACGAGTCAGATTGCTACACTCACATCGACGCCCCGACTTGAGGAAGAGAATCATTGAAGGCAAAGGATGGAGGAAAAGTTAGAAAAGCAAGAGCCAAGGTAAGGACGGAAGGATCAAGAATTTTCAAGAAGCACCGATAATGCTTTATTATTTGAAGGAAGGTTGTGTATCCTGCATAACAACAATTCTGAATGAAATCATGAGTGAAGCTCATGACACACCTTATACTGACCCATCCAAGAAGTACAAAATGTACCAAGATTTAAAGAAAAGTTCGGTGGAAGGTATGAAAAGAGACATAGCCTCTTTGTAGAGTGTTGTCTTGCTTGTCGCAAGTAAAAGCATTACACCAACGTCCTTACGGAAAGCTACAGCCTTTGGCAATACCCGAGTGGAAATGGAAGATATAGCTATGGACTTTGTTACGGGTTTACCAAAGTCTAAAAAGGAACACCGCTATATGGGTAGTAGTGATGACTCACCAAATGTGCACATTTCGCCAATTCAGATTACCCACGGTCCGATAAGCTAGCCCGGTATGCACGTAAAGGAAATTGTACGCTACATGGAGTACCAAAACTATCACATCCGATAGAGATTCAAAATTTACTTCAAGATTCGGACTAGCTTACAAAAAGAATTGGGCACGGTTAAATTTCAAGATTTTTCACCCTCAAACCGATGGACATCGGAAAGGACGATCCAAACACTCAAGACATGTTGAGGATCTGTAGTGTCGATCGAGGTGCAAAATGGGAAGAGGTTTTACCTCTCATCGAATTTGCCTACAATAATAGTTATCGTTTACGATCGATATGGCCCCGTATGAAGCCTTATATGGAAGAAAATGCCGATCACCGCCATGGGATGAAGTGGGTGAAAGAAGAATCTTAGGTCCGACGCTATAAGCGAAATGATTGAGATCGCTCGCCAAATTAGGCAAAGAATAAAGAAGCTCAAGATAGACAGAAATCTTCTACCGATACGCCAAGGTCTCGAGCTACATTTTGAAAATGGAGATAAAGTCTTTTGAAGGTCTCCATCTAAAGGGATTATAAGGTTTGGAGTAAAGGAAAGTTAAGACCCCGCTTTATCGACCTTATGAAATCCTAGAAAGAATAGGCCGATCGCCTATAGTCGGCTCTTCCGCCAAGTCCGAAGCGTACACAACGCCTTTCATGAATCACAACTCGTAAAATATGTGTACGACCAAGCATGTGATCCATCAAGACGACGTGATCCTCAATCCAGATATGAGCTATAATGAAGAACCCACGGCTATTCTAGACCACAAGGTTCAAAGAATTGAGAACAAATCGATTCCACTAGTCAAAGTCTTGTGGAAGCATCATGGACAAGAGGAAGCCACGGGAGCTTGAGGACTAATGAAAGAAAAATACCCCGATCTTTTTGAGGTATGTAAATTTCGGGACTAAATTTCTTTAAGGGGTGGAATGTAATCCCCGATTATTTAAACGCCTAATTATTTATATTAATTTCAGTAAATTAGAATATTATTATAATAATTTGATTAATAAATTATGGAATAATGATTTATTATTTTGGAATAATAATTCCTATGTACAATTCACTTAATGAATGTGAATTGAGAAACAAGGTGTAACGATTTCAACAAGATTTTCAACGCCGACACGTATCGATAATAAAATGCTCGAGATGATTTTCTAAGTTTTAAGCTTAGAATTTGATTCCATTATTGTTGGAATAATTTAATAAAGTGATTATAGCTTTATTACGCACCATTTTGAGATGAGTCGATATTTAACGTTGAGACGCTTCAAACGTTAACGTTTAGAGATGACTTGAGAATCAAGTCTAACGATCAAGGAATTGTGATATTTAAATTCCTATGATTATTTTATATAATTAGAATATTATTTAGCATTGAAATAATGCTAGAAAATTTTGGAATGATATTTTGATTGTTAATGATTCTAAAACCCTAAATCGAGAATTAGGTTTTCTACCCATGGATTGATTCCAATAATTTTTCCTATGATATAAATTATCATCTAGGATATATATTATGCTATATATCTACTTATAGCATGAAAATAAAATTTTGGGCATTAAAAGGTTGAAAATGCCGTGAGTTACTATGTGAGATAACATAGGATTTATTTTATTTTTGATCATCCAATTTGTGATATATCTTAAGTGTAGTATTAATACACACTTACCAATTAATTTTTTAGATGAAAATACAATAGCTTTTGGTTTATGTAATAGCGTAAATATTCGACAATTGAAATAAAATTTGATCTCGATTTTAATATACTTGATCGCACAAATATTTGGGAAGAGTGTAATAAATACACTTGTATTACAACATGAAAAATCTGAAAATATTTCTCCCATGCAATCAAGTCGACGGTATTGTGTAGGCATGAAACAAAATTTCAATTGTTTCTCCCAAAAAGCTTTATTAAAGCTATGCAAGAGTTAATGAATGTGTAAGGGATATTTTTGCATGACATAATCAACTTTGACCAATATAATTCATTTGTGTATTGTGAGAGCCGAGAGAGAGAGTAGTGAGTGTGTTGTTTCATTTACTTGTAATTGCCTAAGTGTATATATATATTATTCTTTGAACCACAGAACACTTCACACTCTCTCTTCCCATTTTTTTTCATTCTCACGTGGTTTTTCCAAAGAAGAAAACCAAACTATATTTCTTCTTTCATTCTTCCATAGCTTGAGCTCTAATCATCCTACACCAAATCAATACTGTTAACGAGGTTAGAAATCGAACGAGCTTCGATTATACCCTAAGTTTTTAATTTTCTAATGGTTAGATTTAATTTTCAAGCATGGTTATTAAGTAAGAAAGTATGCTATGCATGATACTTGTTTACTAATAATGTGTAATAAGATGATTTATAAGCATGTAGCATGTTTAAATTGATATTTAAAATGTTATGAGATTATTTCCTAGGTACCGAAAATTTTCTTGAAGGATTTGAGTATGAATTAATGATATATGGTGTCAGTAGTAGCCTATAGTGATTTAATTGAAATTTATAAAATCCTATGCTTAGTTTTGAAATTACCAAAATTTTGTAGAAATGCTAAGTTATTGTACAATTTTTATATGCTTGATATAATAGCATATTGTTGATCTAGGTATTAATTATGTCATATTGAAATTTATTATAATTTTGGATATGTATAGCTAATTTTCTCCAAATGGCGAGACACCTAGGAGCTTATGTTCTATGGTTTAATTTGTGTTATTATATGATGTTATGATGTATTAATGTTACACTATAGTGTTTAAGCATAGTGTAATTTAATTAGAATTTTATAATAATGTTTGGAATAAGGTTGGTGAGACCGAACCCTCGAGCATTAATTTATTAATGTAGAAATTGGATATGTTGGACTTAGGTTATAATTATGTTATAAATTAATTTTGGAACCTTGTATAAATTAACTAGAATTTTAGAAAATTTATCGACAAAATTTAAAGAACTGTGGACCTCGACTTGATTAAGAGAAGTTCCAAAATTTTCTATAGTGATATTAATACTTATTAATGATCATAGTGTAAAATAGTACACTATATGAATTTATAAGAATTTTGGAAAAAAGTTTAGAATTTTTATCATATAGCCGTGAGCTATAGTGATTTTATTAAGGATTTTAAATCCTTTTAATCAAGAAAATAATATATTATATGTCTAAAAATTATTTTAGACATATTAAAATTTTCGAGAATTATTAAACATAGAATATTATGTTTACTTAAGAAACGTTATATTAAATAACGTTAAAAGCATAAATAATGCTTAATGTATTAAAAGATTAATATTGAAAGAAAATATTAATCAAAATTATCGATTTATGTGAAAAATCAAGATTAAAGCTTTATGAAAAGAAATCGATTTAAAATCGATTTATATTGATTAAAATATGTTTTATT
Organism: Salvia rosmarinus; assembly: GCA_036937905.1. NCBI lineage: Eukaryota > Viridiplantae > Streptophyta > Magnoliopsida > Lamiales > Lamiaceae > Salvia > Salvia rosmarinus. The sequence goes on along the minus strand of CM072824.1, from coordinate 31,548,238 downwards.
GAATATTTTTAATGAAAAGTCAAAAGGTTGACTTTCAAATTAAGTACGAAATACGTCGTTAAATACGTTAATACGTGAAAACGTATTACTTTTATAAGAATATCTCAATTGTGAGAAAAGATTTCATTATTGAAATCACCTTATCAATAACGTTATTATATCGCTAATCGCTTAACCTAAAAGATTAAAATGAGACCGAGATCATATTACGCCTCTCGATATACTGAGAATTATTTTTATTGATATACGCGCTCGCTTCAACGATTAAGACGATAAAGAATCATCGAAACTTCAATTATAAATTTATTTATCAAAGTCGAATGAACTTTGAAAATTCGAAAGCGTGCCAACGCACTAAACGTACATTTTTGCGTAAAGGTGGACGTGAAGTTCACGCGAACTATGGAGAAAGCACGCACATTGAAATTAAGTTCCAAAGTAAAGGTGGGCTTTACTATACTCAAACCGGTAGAATTTACCAAATAATTTATTTATGATGCTTTATTGCAAGCAAATATTTATGAACCGATTTATTTAATTACCGCCCAAAATGTTTATGTTTTACGATGTATCCAATCAATGATTGTTGATGCATAATGTTAGGTAGCCCCACTTTACGACATGTTGAATTCGTATTCTTGGAAGTACCCCAAGAATGATGGAGAATTCGATCCCGTGCCGAGATGGCCCGGATTTTGTGCACCGATTATTTTGTGACCGTAGCCAAAGGGTGCTCGTCGGTCATGTATGCCTGTGAGAGGAGGCCTCCTCTCCAAATAGCAGGAATTGTTGTGAATGATTGTTGTGGTGGATGTGGATCATACATACGTGGAAAATGCTCGCCAAGCGATATTTATTGAAAATGACAGAAAATATTTAGTAAGCACGAGTATTTCAAATTAAAACCTCGTGTGTTACTGTGATGGGGCAGAGTAATTCAAACTTGATAAATTATTTTGACATGAGCCATCGAGTGCATTATTTGTACTCACCGCATATTTGTTTTAAATGTGCGATTGAGTCATGATGGTGATGGAGCGGAGATGTTGAGTAGTCGGGGTCTTTTGTATTTATTATGTTTGAAAGAAAGAACCTTGGGTGTATATCGTCATATATGCATTCACATGCTTTCCACGATATTCGAATATTTTGTATGTTATTGTGACAGTTGTATCTCGTCTCAATTATCGAACCCATGTTAAAGGAACTCGTAGCCTTTACATTTGTATATGACTTTACCTTGTGAATAAGGGTTGAATTGCTTTGCCTTGTAAATAAGGTTCGATTATTGAAATTGATAAATGATATTCGAAATCTTTGATTATTTTTATCAATTGTTTTGCATTCGATGTTCCAAGTTCCAGCCTTCTAATCATCCCTTCGATTAGAACGGTCATGACAGAGTGGTATCGAGCCAATAGCTCTCTCAACCCTAAACTTTCTTTCAAAAGTCGAGTCTAGATCGAGTCACTAGACTTAGAAATCATCCGACCACGCCAACACTCCATCACATCCATTTCAACCGAAAAAGGTAAATTATTTTCACCTTGAAAAGAAAAATTTGAGATTTATGAATTTGAATTGTGTCGATAGAATATTATCGACAAATGATTGTATCGATAGAACATTATCGACAAATGATTTATGAATTTGATTTGTTGTCGGTAGAACATTATCGATAAATGAAATGAGGAAGGTTGTAAATAACCATGATTGATTGATTCATTGATTGAAATTTTTTTGCGGTGAAATGCGATGTTTAAAACGAACTATGTTCGCTATATTTGAAATTTTATTCTCATTTCTCAATATTGATTTGATTTATGTCTATGTCATCCCAATTGAACATAGCCGTAATAAGGAGCATGATCCCTTATTAAAAGAACATAGACGAAATAAGAAGTATGTTCACGAAGTTACTAAAGAATATAGAAGTACGAATGTACAATTTCATCCCATTGTGAGAACGAAGCAAAATGGATTTGAAGAACTTCATTCCATTATGGGATTAAAAGGTTTAAAAAAAAAAAAAAAAAAAAAAATCAAGTGTCGATTTCATAATGACGACTCAAGTGCCGACCTCAAAATGCCGACTGGAAGCATAACGACCTCAGAATATCATGCAAAATAAAAGCTAGGCATTTGAGCTAGGCGGAGAGCTCAAAATAAAAACTAAGGAATTTTTCACCGGCAGGGCGAACTGCTTCAAGCAGTGATTTTGTTTTGGTCAGATCTCCTTTGTTCGGACTTCTATTTGTGCATGGTTTTCGCCCACATACTCCTAACACACTGTACTATATTTCTTATGAAGGACCGAACTCTTAATTCCTTCTCCAAAATCCACTAGAGTCAGTACAGTTCACCTCGGCCATTTCACCTCGGCAAGGGCGAACTGCTTTGCGCAGTGATTTTATTTTTGTCCGATCTCCTTCGTTCGGACTCCGATTTGCACATGGTTTTCGCCTACATACTCCTAACACACTGTATTATATTTCTTATGAAGAACCGAACTCCTAATTCCTTCTTCACAATCCACTAGAGTCAGTACAGTTCACCTCGGCCATTTCACCTCGGCAAGGGCGAACTGCTTCGCACAGTGATTTTGTTTTGGTCAGATCTCCTTTGTTCGGACTCCGATTTGCGCATGGTTTTCGCCCACATACTCCTAACAAACTGTACTATATTTCTTATGAAGGACCGAACTCTTAATTCCTTCCCCAAAATCAACTAGATAGTTCACCTCGGCCATATCACCTCGGCAAGGGAGAACGGCTTCGCGCAGTGATTTTATTTTGGTCCGATCTTCTTCGTTCGGACTCCGATTTGCATATGGTTTTCGCCTACATACTCCTAACACACTGTACTATATTTCTTATGAAGGACCGAACTCTTAATTCCTTCTCCAAAATCCACTAGAGTCAGTATAGTTCACCTCTGCCATTTCACCTCGGCAAGGGCGAACTGCTTTGCGCAGTGATTTTGTTTTGGTCCGATCTCCTTCGTTCGGACTCCGATTTGCGCATGGTTTTCGTCTACATACTCCTAACACACTGTGCTATATTTCTTATGAAGGACCAAACTCTTAATTCCTTCTACAAAATTCGCTAGAGTCAGTAAATTTTCATCTCGAAATTTTCACCTCGGCGCTGACTTGGTCAAACTTTTACCCGTCACCGGAATTTTTCACCCGGCGTTGACTTGGTCAAACTTTCACCTCGTCACCGGAATTTTCACCTCGCCGCTGACTTGGTCAAAATTTCACCGTCACTCGAATTTTCACCGTCACCGGCAAGGGCGAACTGTTTCACAGAGTGATTTTATTTTGGTCCGCTCTCCTTCGCTCGACTCTCGATTTGCGCACAATTTTCGCCTACGTACTCCTAATACACTGTACTATACTTCTTGTGAAGAACTGAACCCCTGATTCCTTCTCCAGAATTCACGAGAGTCAGTACAGTCCACCTCGGACAGTTCACCTCGGCGAAGGTGAACTGCTTTGCGCAGTGTTATTGTTTGGATCCGTTCTCTTTCATTCGGACTCCGATTTGCACACGGTTTTCGCCTACGTACTACTAACGAACTGTACTATGTTTCTTATGAAGGGAAGATCCCCTGTTTCCTTCTCCAGAAATCACGAGAGCTAGCTCATAATTTATAGAACTAGAATTTAGTTATGTGATAAGATTTTTTTTTATGTTGCTAGATAGCAAGTTTCCTAGTATGGTAGGAAAGCTACAACGTGCGTTGTATATGAGAACAATTTCCATATAACAATTATTTATTTATCAGATGTGTTTGGATTGTTTATCTGCTTTATAGACCTGTCCAGTTTATCCTTTTGCTTAATAGATGCGTTAAGTTTAGTTTTATCTGTGTAACTGATATCTTATTTAGTTATCTTTTGCTCGTTTGTCTGTGGCAGATGGCCAGGACTCGACACACCACTAGACGGAGGCTAGGACCGAGGACCACCCCGGCAGAGATTATTCATAGGTACCGTGGTTACCAGATGTGTTGGGGGGATGATCTCGGAGAGTTTCTCATGCACTACCTTCGTCATTGGAGGGAGGCGCATGAGCATGGAGTGATCGATTTCGACGGCGCCAAGCGCCCCGACCACGGTTACCGTAGATCGGGAGGATTACGCACGGAAGTGTCGAGATTATATCTACCGTGCCGGTGGTGACTATGATCCGACAGCGGATCTACCGAGATTTGTAAGCCATTCGACGACGCCTTCAAGATTCACGGTAGCACCGAGAGGCCCCTATCTCCTCCTGTGAATATACATGGCGTGACGAGTCACCCGAGTGGCTTTACTTGGAGGTACCTCGTCGAGTGGACCCAGAGTGCCTGGATTCCTAGAGGACGAGGCGGGCTAGCAGAGAGGTAGAGAGCTGCCTCGACCTGCAGCTTTGGGATGCCAGTGTTTCCTCCTTTGTCGATTGGACACCCCATACACCCACCGCTTCCGATCTTACCACCCATGGCAGCGCCACCACCGCCAGCTGAGCCGTACCGCCAGACGGCCAGGATTAGAGTATCTGATGCACGTGATGACCTCAGTCCGATCCGCGACATTCCTATGGTTGGGGATGACGGAGCGGGACCGTCCAGGGTACGCCGCCGTGAGGACGACTCAGACGACGATGATTCGGATGATGATGATTCAGATGATGAGGAGGATCCTGAGGAGGATCAGTACGACGACGAGTGATGCACCTGTTGACCAGCCTTGTTAGACTTTAGTCTGTACGTATATAGTCCAGTATGTGTGTAGGTTGCTTATGTATTTTTGGAAAAGGAAAGTGAACACTTGATTTTGTATTATCATGTAACTCCGTATGTTGTTCAATACGGTTAAGCTTTTGAAATGCCATCTATTGTACATTATCTCTTTTTGTATTAATCAGACAAAATAGTCCTCCTTGAGGCACAAATTTCGATGTATATATGATAACCTCAAACGGCTTTTATGCGTAAATGATTTTGTGATAAGAATGAATAGCTTGAATTAAAGCTGCTTTACAAAAGAAATTGTATGGTGATATTATATTTGTTAATTGTGAAAATGATTTTCAATATTTATCAGATGTTTAAACAATGTAATGCCGCCAAGACGGGATCCCGCACAAAGAGGTAGGGAAGGGGAAGAGGTAGAGGCAGAGGAAGAATTCGCACTGTAAACTCGCTAATATACCACCACCACCACCTCCACCCGATCGTAGGATCAAGAATTATTTCTTAGGCGTAACCCACCTTCTTTTGATGGAAAAGGAGCCCGATAATGCCGAGCAATGGATAAGGGCTATGGAAAGGATATTTGATTTTCTTCGATGCACAGACACGAACGGCCGTCTCAGACACTTTTCAATCGACAGACACATCGACTTTTGGTGGGAAGCCCGACGGAAGATTTTACTGCAGGATCGATGAATGAGTTCACTTGGGAAGAATTTAAAGAGGAACAGATGAGAAATACGCTCCAAAAGTTATAGGAAAAGGAAGGAATAAGAATTTTATAATCAAACAGGAAAAGATGTCCGTAACAGATTATGATCGCACTTTCTGCGATATGTGTAGGGAAAACATATGTTAACCCTCGCCCCGAGGATCTATCTTGGGTGTTTAATTCACCATACATTGATTATATTCCTAGCATGCGCCTATATAATTAATTGCAACACGAGGTTTTCTCGTGTTTACCTCGATCCGCCGAGGTGGATCGAATCTGCATGAACGGATCGAACGGTCGAGACTCGTGCTTTGACCTTCTGGACTGTATCCCGGATGCCCAATCTCCAACGTCGAGTGAGGACGATCTATGGAGAATACTACAAGAAATCACCCTAAACCCTAGGCAAATTTCGAGATTCTCTCTTATGGAGTGGACGAAAATTGTGCTCTCAATACTTAAGCATTAACCTAGACTTTATCTCATACCTTATATTTATAATGCACTACCTTAATCCCATATGGAAATTACCATAATCCTATATGGACATTACCATAATCCTATATGGAAAAATACCATAATCCCGTGATTATTTCCATACTCGTGATTATTTCCATACTCGTGATTATTACCATAATCTTATATGGAAAGGATCTATGCATATACCATAAATATAATAATATCCTGTGGGATAAAGAGAATAAAATCTTTCCTTTGAGAGCAGAGGGGCGCCGATTTCTTCCAGTAGCAATGGGCCTGGATGGGCCAGCCCAAGGATCAAATGCAAGGAATAAAGATGGGCCTCAAATAAATTAATTATCTTATGTTCAGCCCGTAACATAAATTAATTTATAAACATTCGATCATGCCACTAGAGAAAGAATGTCGACTTACCCTTTATAACCGAAGTTGAGTCGGGCTTGCACTTAGACATTACGAATCCCTCAGATTTAAGATATCGAACGTCCATTAATCATTTATAGCAATCGATCGCTAAACGACATAACTTCATTTCTTAAGTAGTACCACTCAACCTTATTATTGTACTTGAGCTAACTCAACTGCGGGGTTTAGTACAATAAACCTTTGAGCTCCTTAAGGGACGCCATCATCCTAAACGGATATGGTGACTCGACATGATAACTAGCATGACATACAAGCACCGCCACCACCCATGATGCGGAGAATCTTGGTTAGAACATATAACCTCACCCATAACAAGTCAAAGTGATGGACAACAACTCATACTCACCTAATACCTTATCGAGGTTTAGATCATCGTAAGTCACCGAGATCTTGGTTCTTCACGACGGTCGATAGAAGAACACATCTCACTGTGATCCTTCAATACGTCAGAGACGCATCAGCATAGACAAGCAACTAAGTCAAGTCATTTCTTATCTATATCATGCGGCCTAAACCGACAACTCGTCCTTAAGTCGCCTCAATCGTGAAAATTTTTATATCTCATTAAGCTTGACCAATCATACGCACTTCGTGATCTTCTACACACCGTATGATCTAACTTATATATGAGATAAAGGGGACACGATATATGCAATCAAGTATTCAATTCGATAGAGATTGTAATAGTGGTAACAGAAACATTGTATACAAGCTCAACCAAACCGCCAAGATACAACCAACAATCTCCCACTTATACTAAAGCAAACTTTAGTATACAATGTGTCTCTACTAGCTATTACAAACAACCATCACTTTGCTTCTCCCACTTATACAAAAGTTTCCTTTCTAAGTGGGTGCCATTAAGCGCAATCCAAGTCCTCTAACGTGTCCATCGTAGACTTTTGTGGCGGTGCTCTTCGTGAATGGATCCGCTAGATTTTCCGTCGATCAATCTTTTCAATCAAGACGCCACCGCCTAACGATTTCTCGTATGACATGGTACTTTCTCTCTATGTGTTTGGTCGCCTTAGGGTCCGTGGTTCCTTCGAGTTTGCCATCGCACCGAAAGTTATCACAAGAAACTATGATACTCTTGGGCAAACCAGTACCACATCTAGATCCATGAGGTAGTTCTTGAACCATACAGCCTCCTTAGAAGCCTCCGGCGGCTACATATTCGGCTTCCATGGTAGAGTCCGCAATGCATCGCCGCTTTGCACTCCGCCAGATACGGCCCACCTCCCAAGGTAAACACATAGCCCGAGGTCGACTTTTTTCATCACGGTCACCTTGGAACCGAGTCCAGATAACCCAAAGGCATTAGACTATCTCTGCATGGTAACCAGCCTATAATCTCGAGTCCTTTTCGTGTACTCGAGTATATGCTTTATCGCAGTCCAATGAGCTTGTCCGTGGTTAGATCGATATCTAGCTACTATGCCACCGTGATAGCGTATATCGGCCTCGTGCATAGCATTGCGCACATGAGACTTCCTACGGTGGAAGCGTATGAACTTGTCTCATTTCCTCAATCTCCTTTGGGTCATAGGTGACTGCGTCTTAGATAAAGGAACACCATGTCTGAAAGGTAGCAATCCTTTCTTGGCGGTCTGCATACTAAAACGAGTAATCACAGTATCAATGTAAGACGCCTGAGATAAGCTCAACATTTTCTTCTTGCGATCTCGGTAAACCTTGATCCCAAGAATGTACGCTGCATCTCCTAAGTCTTTCATTTGAAACTGATCGGATAGCCAACTCTTTACGTCTGATAACAGCTTCACGTTGTTGCTAACTAGAAGGATGTCATCTACGTAAAGTGCAAGAAATACCACATCACCGTTGACATCTAACCGATACACACAACTCTCGCTAGGCAACTGGGTAAATCCATAGGACTTTACTACCGTCAAAGCATAAGTTCCATGATCGGAGGTTCGCTTAAGTCCATAAATGGACTCTTAAGCTTCCATACTAGATGCTCTTCACCCTTTACCACATAACCTTCAGTTCTTCGATATAGATGTCTCTACCTTCCTCAAGGTAACCGCTTAGAAAAGCGATTTTAACATCCATTTGCCAAACCTCTAGGTTCAAGTGGCTGCTATGGCTAGAAGAATTTCGATGGACTTGAGCATTGCTACAAAGCTAAAAGGTCTCATCGAAATCGATGCCCTCAACTGAAAGTGTACCTTTCGCCACAAGCCCGGCTTTGAAAGTCGAAACCTCTCCATCGAATCTCTCTCCTCTCAGATATCCACTTACTACCTATTGCTTCCTCGCCATCCGGTAGAGGTGTCTTTCATATACATCCATAGCCGTTATGGACTCCATTTCTAAGTCCATAGCGGTGTGCCATGATCTTGCATCAATATCTTGTATCGCCTCCTTGTATGTCCATGGGTCGATTATTGCTTGTTCGTCACCGACTAAACCAAGATTCACCCACTAACATAAATCGCCGGGTTGACGAACAACCCTCCCACTACGACGAGGTTCTACAGCACAATGGCAACGGTGGGTGCAGATGCTTGTGGTTCTCTAACTTGCACAACTTGCGTGTAGGTACCACTCAGACGGTCGGTATCTCCAAAGGAACTCGACCCACTTCAATTTCTTGAAGTATCCGTGTCGATCCTCCCACTAGACTCGACATCTCGCACTTTCGCCTAATCGGTGGTGGAATACGATCATCTTCTAATTCTCAAGAATGATTTCAACTTTGGACTTATGATTTTCATATAATCCTCTTCTAAGAATCGGCATTAGTGCTAATAATGACCTTCCGATCCTTATGACTATAGAATAAACCACCTTCGCTCCTCTAGGATAGCCAATAAACGCCTTGCGTACGATCTAGCCTCCAACTTGTCGCCTTCTTGTTCAAAGACACGTGCCGGATCGCCCCATATCCTTATGTGGCTTAAACCAAAGCTGCATACCAAATCACAACTCGAAGGGGTCTTTTCGATCGACTGGACGGTACTAGATTTAACAAGTATGTCGCCGCCTCTAAGGCATACCCCGTAACGAAATAGGCAATGTTGCATAGCTCATCATTGATCTAACCATTTCCAAAAGAGTCCTATTTTTCGCCCGACACACCATTTTGTCAGGTGTGTCTTGAAGTGCTTGTTTGGGATGTAATCCCACACTTCACTAGATAGTCCATAAACTCACATTAAGGTATTCGCCACCGCGATCGATCGCAGGACTTGATACTTTTACCTAGCTTCGCCTCCACTTCCGCCTTAAACTCTTTGAATTTCTCAAAACATTCGGACTTGCGGTGAAGCGGTATATGTGTCCGCACTTGAGTAATCACAATGAAAGTGACAAAATACTGCATTCTCCACGAGCTTGTGTAGACATTGGTCCACACAGTCGAATGGACTAACTCCAACATTTTTTCGCTCTATAACCCTTCGCTGAAGGGTCCGTCGACATCTTACCTTCTATCTGAGATTCGTAGATCGGAACGGAGTAACCGTGAGATCACCCAACGCCCATTCTTAGCCGCCTTTGGATCCTATTTAGATTGATGTGACCTAATCTAAGATGCCGAGAAAAGCAGAGTCATCTTCTTGAAGAAAACTTTCTTTTAGGGTTTGATGAAGATGCAACATAGTTATAGGTATTATGTTTCGCGTAAATAGATAAAGCTTAATTATATAACGTGCTCACACAGATAACTTCGTCATTTCTTATGATAGAAACACCACTATCAAAAATAATGTAATATCCATGAGTAAATAATTTCAAACAGAAACAAGGTTCCACTAAAACCGCACATATAAAACGCCTTTAAAACTAAAACTGTTTTCTCAAAACATAAAGTAACATCTCCAACCGCAACGGCCTCGACTTTAGCCGCGCTGCCTATGGAGATCGTTATCTCGCCATCAAACAGCTCCTTGTCCGCAGAACCCCGCAAGGTGTAACAAACATGATCGCCATGCCAGATCTACTACCCAAGAATGGGTAGAACAAGTCGCTAAACATGTTTCACATTAAAGCAAACGGCGACCTCGAGCCTCGAGCATAGGGCACTGGCCTCCAATGCTCGCCCACCGCACTTGAAGCACTTGCCCTTCTCCTTCGCTTATTCAAGCCTCCGGTGGCAACCATGTTCTGCTCCCATTACTCCCACTATTTCCTCGCCTCTACCACCTTGGTACCCTTTTCTATTTCCATTTTGCGATGAAAATTTTGGGCCCTTAGATGTGCTAGCAAGAGCATGTGCTCTTTTCCCATAACTCCTTCCGCAAAGAACGAGATCATTAAGCAACCGACTAAGTGTAAACTCGGTCTTGCTCATGATCGCATTCACGCCGAAAGTTCTCAAAAGACTTGGCAGTTTATTGAGGATGATATCGACCTGGTCGCCGTCAATACCTCCTCCCAACCGATCAAGACTATCCATGAGATGAGTCATGGGAGACATGTTCATGGACCCAACTTCCTTCTTCCATCTTACACGCCAAGATTTCTCTCATTGTGTGGAAGTCGATCGTCCGATCCGATCGCCCAAACTTACTCTCGAGACTCGACCAAATATCGTCAGCGTCTACCATCGATCGATGTCGGTACCGCAAGCCTTGGACATAGTAGTCATCATATAGCATTTAGCCATATTGTTTCGACTTATTCCAAAGTCCGCCGACTCTCGCGCTCATTAGTCGATCGTCGCCGCAGGCATCGGGTTTAGAGTAGTGAGAACAAACATGTGTTCTTCAAATGATAAGAACATATTCCATGTTTCGCTTCCACCGATAAAATTTGGACCGGATAACGGATTTTGTGCAGCATATTGATAATCGGCGAAGAGACATATCTCAAACGATAATGTAAACACATAAGCATACGATCACAAATAATTCGTAATAATAATATTGTAACCTTTGATAAAACAATATTAATCAAACCTCCAATCGCCCAAGGAATCCCACATGCAAGCCACGTGTGTGGATCGCTATTACGAACCCCCCACTGCACTAAAATATACCTTTTAGTCGCTTAATTTCAATCGATGTCAACTTATCCTTATGACAAATGAAATTAACGATCGACCTTACTAGACCACATCACTATCGCAAGAAGGACTTCGGGAAGTTGTACTTGAGGTGATGTCTAAGCATTGACCACAATTTTAACAAACAGAAATGAATTTTAGAATTGGTATACTCACCGGACCATACCGCCCAATTCAAATTCTTTTGTTATCTCATTTTATATCTATCTCTAGAGAACTTATGAAAATCGCACATGCAAGCCACGCTGTGGATCGTTTACACATGAAACTCCCACTTCTCAATAGATTTAAAATGTTTTATTTAGAAATCTCATCTAACAAACTTATGATAAACAAGGCAAGCAAGCCAATGCGTGTGGATCGCCACTCACGGTCGCCTCACTTTGTTTAGAGATCAAAAGTGGAGGTCTCTTGACATTTTAATTTGAAAATTAATTTGTCGGGTTGCTTGCTTAGTCTTTTATTCAAAAGGTTTGTCCATGCAGATCACGTAATCCTAGCATGCTATTCTATAGAACTCAACATGTAAAACATGCTCGCAGTAATTCTAAAATATGCTTGATAAACGCGATAAACCTAGCATGCTTACTATGCGCATCCAATTACGTAAAACACTTAAAGGTTTGTCAACGTAATATAAACATACATAGCATGCTATCGCATAATTTAAACATCCACGACATGCATATGAACGATAAAAATAAAATAAACGCTCATCGCGCCCAATCGTGAAACCTGCACATTTAAATCTAATCTATTACATAGATTTACAAAGCATGTAAATAAACTTTGAAAACGGGCCTCGCGTGCGGGCACGGACCGATTCAACAATGGGCCTCGCGTGCACGGGCACGGACCGGAAAATCTGGATTGGCCGAAAACGGGTCCGGGCCGGGTCGCCCAAATCGCGGCCGGGCACGCGCTAGGCAAAGCCACAGCCGCCCAGCCTTTGCGTGCCGCCGCTGCGCGTTTCTCGCTGGTTACCACGCGGTCGCTAAGGCGACGCGACCGACGAGCGAGACATGCGGGTTACCGCCCGAGCGCCGAACGCTCGCCGAGAGACGCCGCCGCCAGCGCCGAAACCGCGATCGCGAAGTCCGCCGCCAAGCGCCGGGTTTCACGCGCAACGCGCGCCCGTCGCCCGCTAGCTCGCCGCCGCTGCTGCGCGCTCAAACCGCGACCACCGCCGCCGCATGGCGCCAGGATCTCGTCGCGAACGCATGCCCGTCGCCGCGCGCCTCGCGATCGCCCTCGCGATCCGCGAGGCTCGCCATGAAACAGCCTGTGGTCTCGCCGAGACTGTTTTTCCGTCGCTTCGTTTTCGCTCTTTCGCTCGCATTTATTTTACGTATAAGATTTACGTATAAAATCTAATCTAACCACGGATTTTCTCGTGGTGTAAAACAAAACCCAACAAAACAATAAACGAGCCACGATGAACTATGGATCCACAATTAATTAAACGCACGTAATAATCAAACGTGAATTAATCCAACAGAGCCAAGATTCTCATCCCGTGCTCGATACCAATTGTAGGAAAACATATGTTAACCTCGCCCGAGGATCTATCTTGGGTGTTTAATTCACCATACATTGATTATATTCCTAGCATGCGCCTATATAATTAATCGCAACACGTGAGGTTTTCTCGTGTTTACCTTTGGATCCGCCGGGGTGGATCGAACGGTATGAACGGATCGAACGGTCGAGACTCGTGCTTTGACCTTCTGGACTGTATCCCGGATGCCCAATCTCCAACGTCGAGTGAGGACGATCTATGGAGAATACTACAAGAAATCACCCTAAACCCTAGGCAAATTTTCGAGATTCTCTCTTATGGAGTGGACGAAAATTGTGCTCTCAATACTTAAGCATTAACCTAGACTTTATCTCATACCTTATATTTATAATGCACTACCTTAATCCCATATGGAAATTACCATAATCCTATATGGACATTACCATAATCCTATATGGAAAATACCATAATCCCGTGATTATTTCCATACTCGTGATTATTTCCATACTCGTGATTATTACCATAATCTTATATGGAAAGGATCTATGCATATACCATAAATATAATAATATCCTTGTGGGATAAAGAGAATAAAATCTTTCCTTTGAGAGCAGTAGGGGGCGCCGATTTCTTCCAGTAGCAATGGGCCTGGATGGGCCAGCCCAGGGATCAAATGCAAGGAATAAAGATGGGCCTCAAATAAATTAATTATCTTATGTTCAGCCCGTAACATAAATTAATTTATAAACATTCGATCATGCCACTAGAGAAAGAATGTCGACTTACCCTTTATAACCGAATTTGAGTCGGGCTTGCACTTAGACATTACGAATCTCAGATTTAAGATATCGAACGCCCATTAATCATTTATAGCAATCCGAACGCTTAAACGACATAACTTCATTTCTTAAGTAGTACCACTCAACCTTATTATTGTACTTGAGCTAACTCAACCCGCAGGGTTTAGTACAATAAACCTTTGAGCTCCTTAAGGACGCCATCATCCTAAACGGATACGGTGACTGACATGATAACTAGCATGACATACAAGATCGCCACCACCCAAGATGCGGAGAATCTTGGTTAGAACATATAACCCTCACCCATAACAAGTCAAAGTGATGGACAAGAACTCATACTCACCTAATACCTTATCGAGGTTTAGATCATCGTAAGTCACCGAGATCTTGGTTCTTCACGACGGTCGATAGAAGAACACATCTCACCGTGATCCTTCAATACGCCGAGACGCATCAAGATAGACAAGCAACTAAGTCAAGTCACTTCTTATCTATACCGCAGCCTCAAACCGACAACTCGTCCTTAAGTCGCCTCACCGGAAACTTTTATATCTCATTAAGCTTGACCAATCATACGACTTCGTGATCTTCTACACAATCGTATGATCTAACTTATATACGAGATAAGGGACACGATATATGCAATCAAGTATTCAATTCAGATAGGAGATTGTAATAGTGGTAACAGAAACATTGTATACAAGCTCAACCAAACCGCTTTCAAAGATATAAACCAACAATATGTCCCGGTATGCCCCCGATCGGTGAATACGGATATGAAGATGGCGAAAAGTTTAGGTCCGGATTGAGGTCAAAGATAAGAATGTCTCTAGCCACCATGGAAATCGACTTACAATCAAGCTCTCGGACGAGCTTTGGACATCGAGGCGACCATGCCGTAAGAGAAGACAACTCAAACCCGCACACAAAATATCGGAGACAAAGGAAAGAGAGTGGGAAGGAAATTTTAGTAACAAAGAATCGGGAAGTTTTGGTAATATTTAATAACAAACGGCCGTGGCACTAAACACGGTACCACTGGCGTGGATGGAAAAAGCGGTCTTTTCCTCCGGCGGGTGGACCACAAGAGCAGTAAGGACAACTCTCGCCTAAAGTGCCGTAAGTTTCATAAAGGAGTTTGCCATCCGTAAATTGCTTTAAATGCGGAATGAAGGGCATTACGCGAATAGTTGCCCAGGATACGACGGGACGGTGGGAAGGCCAAATCACCGGCAATGCCCAACCCTCGTGGCTATCCAAGCCAAATTTCAACCAAAGAACAACCGCCACAACGGTGGCAAAGAAGAACAACAACAAAGAACGATAACCACAAAGAAGGGCGTAATCAGCAATGACGCCAACAGCAGCAGCCACAACATAATCAATCAGAGACAGCGCCTGTCGGCCTCAGCCGGCTCAAGCCGAGCATATGCTCAGACCGGAGGCAATGAACAAAACCAGAAACCCGCAGGTATGGGAACACTTCTCAACGCACTGCTATACTTTTGTTCGACACGGAGCATCACATTCTTTTGTAGCAAGAACATGTGTAGATCTATTGGAAGTTAGATCCGAGAAAGCAAACCAGATATGAACATCTCTTCACCTATAGGAGGGATTATGATCATACTCATATTTGCTCAAACCCAGAGTTGAACTTAGATCACTTAAGGTTCGATTTAATAACTTAAACATAATACCCATGGGTGATGTAGATATAATTTTGGGAATGGATTGTTAGCGTAAAATTATGCTACGATCCTGTAAGGAAAGGAAAATTTCATTCCAGCTTCGGCAAGAAGTTACAAGCTTTTACTAATCGCATGGGAAAGAAAATTCGATTATATCAAGATTGAAGGTCAGAAGCATGATAAACAAGAAAGGATGCCATGCATTTCTTTGTTTATCCGAATGGAGAAGATCGAACAACGATAAAAGTTGAAGATGTAGAGATTGTACGAGAATTTTCAGATGTTTTTCCGAAAATCTACCGTGATTGCCTCCCGACAGACAATCGAGTTTAGCATCGACTGAACCCGGATCGCTCCAAAGGTCAAAGGCACCATATGTAATGGCCCAAAGAACCGGAAGAGTTGAAAATTCAAACCAAAGTCGTTAGACCTAGGTTTTATCGCACTAGTGTTTCGCCTTTGGGAGCACCGCTGTTATTTATAAAGAAAAAGATGGTTCATTGAGGATGTGTATAGATTACCGAGAACTCGAACAAATGACGCTTAAAAACAAGTATCCACTTCCAAGGATAGATGACTTGTTTGATCGCCACATGAGCTAGCGTGTTCTCGAAAATCGACCTCAAGTCCGCTATCATCAACTTAAAGCGGCTCAAGATGTATCAAAGACCGCTCGAACGAGATACGGCCACTATGAATTTATAGTTGTGCCATTCGGATTAACTAATGCGCCGGCAAGATTCATGGATCTCATGAATGTGGTGTTCCAACCATACTTAGACAATTTGTTTTATTCTTCATAGATGACATCCTCATCTATTCGAAAATGAAGACGAACACAAGGAACACCTCAGACAAAGGTCGCAAACTTTAAAAGATGAACAACTTTTGCTAAATTTAGCAAGTGCTAATTTTGGCTAAAGGAAGTAATGTTCCTTGGACACATAGTGTCAACCGGGGATTAAAGTTGATCCACCAAGGTAGAAGCAAGCCCAACAATGGAAATCGCCAAAGACACAAAATGAAATTAGAAGTTTCGATTAGCGGGTTACTATCGGAGATTCATCAAGGATTCTCAAAGATAGCAAGACCAATAACCCGCCTACTCGTAAAAGGGATCAAATTCACATGGATCGATGAGTGTGAGGCGACTTCCGCACCTCAAACAAAAGTTAACCATCGCCTCGTGTTAGCAGCCCCATGCATCAAGAGTACGTGGTCTATGCAGATGCTTCCAAAATGGATTAGGCTGTGTGTTAATGCAAAATGGAAAAGTGATAGCCTATGCATCTCGAATAACCGAGACCGCATGAATTGAATTACCCAACACATGATCCGAACTAGCAGCAGAGTACATGCTTTAAAGATATGGAGACATCATCTCTACGAGTAAGATGTGAAATCTTTACCGATCACAAAAGTTTGAAATACTTTTTCGAGCGAGAGATCTAAACATGAGACAAAGAAGATGGCTCGAATTGGTAAAAGACTACGACCGTGGTATAAACTATCACCCGGCAAGGCAAACATTGTAGCGGATGCCTCGAGTCGAAGAGTCAAAGCAAATTTGGATGTCTCTTCACAAATGAAGAAAAACTCATCAAGAGTTTGAAAGGATGAATATTGAATTGGTTGAACAACCGAGACGATCACGAGTTGTATTGCTACACTCACATCGACATCCGACTTGAGGAAGAGAATCATTGAAGGGCAAAGGATGGAGGAAAAGTTAGAAAGCAAGAGAAAGGTAAGGACGGAAGGATCAAGAATTTTCAAGAAGCACGTGATAATGCTTTATTATTTGAACAAGGTTGTGTATCCCAAACAACAACAATCTTCGAATGAAATCATGAGTGAAGCTCATGACACACCTTATACTGACCCATCCAGAAGTACAAAATGTACCAAGATTTAAAGAAAAGTTCATGGAAGGTATGAAAGAGACATAGCCTCTTTGTAGAGGCCGCTTGCTTGTCGCAAGTAAAAGCATTACACCAACGCCCTTACGAAAGCTACAGCCTTTGGCAATACCCGAGTGGAAATGGAAGATATAGCTATGGACTTTGTTACGGGTTTACCAAAGTCTAAAAAGGGAACATCGCTATATGGGTAAGAAGTGATGACTCACCAAATGTGCACATTTCCGCCAATTCAGACACCCACTGTCCGATAAGCTAGCCCACCAGACGTAAAGGAAATTGTACGCCTACATGGAGTACCGAAAACTATCACATCCGATAGAGATTCAAAATTTACTTCAAGATTCGGACTAGCTTACAAAAGAATTGGGCACGGTTAAATTTCAAGATTTTTCACTCTCAAACCGATGGACGGTCGGAAGGACGATCCAAACACTCAAGACATGTTGAGGACTGTAGTGTTGGATCGAGTGCAAAATGGGAAGAGGTTTTACCTCTCATCGAATTTGCCTACAATAATAGTTATCAAGCGACGATCGATATGGCCCCGTATTTAAGCCTTATATGGAAGAAAATGCCATCACCGCCATGGGATGAAGTGGGTGAAAGAAGAATCTTAGGGCTCGACGCTATAAGTTTAAATGATTGAGATCGCTCGCCAAATTAGGCAAAGAATAAAAGAAGCTCAAGATAGATGTAAATCTTACGCCGACACGCCAAGGTCCGAGCTACATTTTGAAATGGAGATAAAGTCTTTTCAAGGTCTCTCCATCTAAAGGATTATAAGGTTTGGAGTAAAGGGAAAGTTAAGACCCCGCTTTATTGGACCTTATGAAACTTAGAAAGAATAGGCTCACGCCTATAGTCGGCTCTTCCGCCAAGTCCGGGAAGCGATACAACGCCTTTCATGTATCACAACTCGTAAAATATGTGTACGAATTCAAGCATGTGATCCATCAAGACGACGTGATCCTCAATCCAGATATGAGCTATAATGAAGAACCTACGGCTATTCTAGACCACAAGGTTCAGAATTGAGAACAAATCGATTCCACTAGTCAAAGTTGTGGAAGCATCATGGACAAGAGGAAGCCACGTGGGAGCTTGAGGACTAATGAAAGAAAAATACCCGATCTTTTTCGAGGTATGTAAATTTCGGATGAAATTTTTTAAGGGGTGGAATGTAATCCCCGATTATTTAAACGCTTAATTACTTATATTAATTTCGTAAATTAGAATATTATTATAATAATTTGATTAATAAATTATGGAATAACGATTTGATTATTTTGAATAATAAATTCCTATGTACAATTCACGAATGAATGTGAATTGAGAAATACAAGGTGTAACGATTTCAACAAGATTTTTCAACGCCGATTACGATCGATAATAAAATGCTCGACATGATTTTCTAAGTTTTAAGCTTAGAATTTGATTCCATTATTGTTGGAATAATTTAATAAAGTGATTATAGCTTTATTACCACCATTTTGAGATGAGTCGATATTTAACGCTTTGAGACGCTTCAAACGTTAACGTTTAGAGACGACTTGAGAATCAAGTCTAACGATCAAGGAATTGTGATATTTAAATTCCTATGATTATTTTATATAATTAGAATATTATTTAGCATTGAAATAATGCTAGAAAATTTTGGAATGATATTTTTGATTGTTAATGATTCTAAAACCCTAAATCGAGAATTGTGGTTTTCTACCTATGGATTGATTCCAATAATTTTTCCTATGATATAAATTATCATCTAGGATATATATTATGCTATATATCTACTTATAGTCGTTGGATTTGTATATCGAAAGCGCTTGGTTGAGCTTGTATACAATGTTTCCTCGTTACCACTATTACAATCTCCTATCCGATTTAATACTTGATTGCATATATTCGTGTCCCCTTATCTCATATATAAGTTAGATCATACAAGGTGTAGAAGATCACGTAAGTCCGTATGATTGGTCAAGCTTAATGAGATATAAAAGTTTCACACCGAGACAACTTAAGGACGAGTTGTCGGTTTAGCCGCAGATAGATAAGAAGTGACTTGACTTAGTTGCTTGTCTATGCCGGCACGCGTCTCGACGTATCAAGGATCACGATGAGATGTGTTCTTCTTTCGACCGCCGTGAAGAACCAAGATCTCGGTGACTTACGATGATCTAAACCTCGATAAGGTATTAGGTGAGTATGAGTTGTCCATCACTTTGACTTGTTATGAGTGAGGGTTATATGTTCTAACCCAAGAATCTCCGCATTTTGGGTGGTGGCGTTGTCAGATGTCACGCTAGTTATCTCAGACGAGTCACCGTATCCGTTTAGGATGATGACGCCCCTTAATGAGCTCAAAAGGTTTATTGTACTAAACCCCGCAGTTGAGTTAGCTCAAGTACAATAATAAGGTCGAGTGGTACTACTTAAGGAATGAAGTTATTAATTATTTTAAGCAATGTAATGCTATAAATAATTAATGGACGCTCGATATCTTAAATACGGGATTCGTAATGTCTAAGTGCAAGCCCGACTCAACTTCGGTAATAAAGGGTAAGTCAAGATTTATTCTCTAGGGCATGAATAAATGTTTATAAATTAATTTATGTTCGGGTGAACATAAGATAATTAATTTATTTGAGGCCCATCTTTATTCCTTGCATTTGATCCTCGGGTTGGACCATCCAGCCCATAGCTTAGCAAGAAAATCGTCCCTATATCTCTATGGCAAGATTTTATTCACTTTATCCCACAAGGATGTAATTATATTTATGGTATATGATAGATCCTTTCCATATAAGATTATGGTAATAATCCTGAGAGTATGGAAATAATCCTGAGAGTATGGTAATTTCCATAAAGAATTATGGTAATTTCCATATGGGATTATGGTAATTTCCATATAGGATTATGGTAATTTCCATATGGGATTAAGGTAGTGCATTATAAATATAAGGTATGAGATAAAGTCTAGGTCAATGATCATTAATCAAGACATCATTATTTTCGAGAATTCCATAAGCTCTTGGAGAGATTTTCAAAATTGTGTAGAGAGAAAGAGGGTGATTTTTGTGAGCATTCTCCATAGATCGCCCTCACCGACGCTGGAGATTGGGCATCCGGATACAGTCCGTAAGGTCAAAGCACGAGTCTCGACCGCTCGATCCGCTCATCTCGCTCGATCCACCTCGACGCATCCAAAGGTAAACACGAAAACCCCACGTGTTGCAATTAATTAAATAGACGCATGCTAGGAATATTATCAATGTATGGTGAATTAAACACCCAAGATGGATCCTCGGGCGAGGTTAACATATGTTTTCCCTACACTGGTATCGAGCTCGATCGAATCTTCGCTCGCTGGATTAATTCACGCTTGATTATTACGTGCGTTTTAATAATTGTGGATCCGCTGCTCATCGTGGCTCGCTTATTGTTTTTGTTTGTTTTGTTTTTACACCACGAGAAAATCCGTGGTTAGATTAGATTTATTATGTAAATCTTATCCGTAAAGAAGAACGAAGACGAAAGAACGAAGAACGAAACGACGGGAAAACAGTCTCTTCGTCAGAACTGGTGGTTTCATGAAGCGAGCCTCGCGGTCGCGAGGGCGATCGCGAGGGCTGCGGGCGACGGGCGCTGCTCGCTGAGATACCGGGCGCTTAGCGAGCGAGCTCGCGGTCGCGAGGATTACCCGCGAGGCCGCGCTGCCGCCGCGAAGCTAGCGGGCGACGGGCTTGCGTCATGAAGCGAAACCCGGCGCTGGCGAGCAAACTCGCGGTCGCGGTATGGTCGCCGGGCGACGACGCCTCGGCAGACGTTCGGCGCTGGGCGTGGCGGCGCGCGCGTGCAGCCGACGGGTCGCGTCGCATTAGCGACCGCGAGGTAGCCCGCGAGGAACACGCGCGCAAGCAGCGCACGCGAAGAGCCGGGCGCGGTGGGCTTTGCTTCAGCGCCGCCCAAGATGTATTGGGCCGACCCGCCCGCACTCCATTTTTCCAGCCCAATCCAGATTTTTCGGTCCGTGCCCGTGCACGCGAGGCCTATTTGTTGAATCCGGTGCGTGCTCGTGCACACGAGGCCCGTCAAGTTTTATTCTGTACTTTGTAAATCTATGTAATAGATTAGATTTAAATGTGCGTGTTTCACGATTGGGGCGCCATGAACGCTTTTATTTTATTTTTATCGCTCATATGCAAGTCGTGGATGTTTAATTTATGCAGAGCACGTTATGTATGTTTATATTACGCCGACAAACCTTAAGTGTTTTACGAATTGGATGCGCATAGTAAGCATGCTAGGTTTATCGCGCTTATCAAGCATATTTTAGAATTTCGCGAGCATGTTTTACATGTTGAGTTCTATAGAAAAGCATGCTAGATTACGTGATCCGCATGGACAAACCTTTTGAATAAAAAGACTAAGCAAGCAACCCGACAAATTAATTTTTCAAATTAAAATGTCAAGACCTCCACTTTTGATCTCTAAACAAAGTGAGACCTTGCGTGAGTAAACGCCCACACGCTGGCTTGCTTGCAAGATCGCTTATCATAAGTTTGTTAGATGAGATTTCTAAATAAAACATTTTAAATCTATCGAGAAGTGGGAGTTTCATGTGTAAACGCCCACACGCGTGGCTTGCAGTATGTGCGATTTTCATAAGTTCTCTAGAGATAGATATAAATGAGATAACAAAAGAATTTGAATTGGAAGCGGTATGGTCCGAGTGAGTATACCAATTCTAAGAATTCATTTTCTGTTGTTAAATTGTGGTCATTGCTTAGACATCACCTCAAGTACAACTTCCATGCCAAGTCCCTTCTTGCGATAGTGATGTGGTTCAGTAAGGTCCAATCGTTAATTTCATTTGTCATAAGGATAAGTTGACATGGATTGAAATTAAACGACTAAAAGGTATATTTTAGTCCGGGTCGAGGGTTCATGTGTAAACGCCCACACGCTGGCTTGCATGTGGGATTCCTGGGCGATTGGAGGTTTCAATTAATATTGTTTTATCAAAAGGTTACAATATTATTGTTAATAATTATTTGCGATCGATGCTTATGTGTTTACATTATCGCTTCGAGATATGTCTCTTACGCCGATTATCAATATGCTCGCACAAAACTGCTATCCGTCCAAATTTTATCGAGTGGAAACGAAACATGGAATATGTTCTTATCGTCAAGAACACATGTTTGTTCTCACTACTCCTAAACCCGATGCCCTCATCGACGATCGACTAACGAGCAATGAGAGTCAAGGCACTTTGGAATAAGTCAAACAATACGGCTAAATGCTATATGATGACTACTATGTCCAAAAGCTTGCAGTACTGCAGATCGATCGATGGTAGACGCGATCGATATTTGGTCAAGTCTCGAGAGTAAGTTTGGGCAATCGGATCGACGATCCTTCCACACAATGAGAGAAATCTTGGCGTGTAAGATGGAAGAAGGAAGTTCGTCCATGAACATGTCTCCCACACGACTCATCTCATGGATAGTCTTGATCGGTTGGGAGGAGGTATTGACGGCGGCCAAGGTCGATATCATCCTCAATACATCGCCCAAGACTTTTGAGAACTTTCGCGTGAATGCGATCATGAGCAAGACCGATTTACACTTAGTCGGTTGTTTAATGATCTCGTCTGCGGAAGGAGTTATGGGAAAAGGAGACATGCTCGCTAGTACATCTAAGGGCCCAAAATTTTCATCGCAAAATGGAAATAGAAAAAGGGTACCAAAGGTGGTAGAGGCAAGGAAATAGTGGGAGTAATGAGCAAGAACATGGTTGCCACCGGAGGCTTGAAGAAGCCGAAGGAGAAGGGCAAGTGCTTCAAGCGCGGTAAGACCGGGCATGGAAGGCCAAGTGCCCTATGCTCAAGGCTCAAGGTACTGCTTGCTTTAGTAACGGAAACATGTTTAGCGACTTGTTCTACCCATTCTTGGGTAGTAGATACTGGCGCAACCGATCATGTTTGTTACACCTGCGGGTTCCCGCGGACAAGGAGCTGTTTGATGGCGAGATAACGATCTCCATAGCAACGCGCGAAAGTCGAAGTCCTGTTGCGAGTTGGAGATGTTTTTTATGTTTTGGAACAACAGCTTTAGTTTTGAAAGACGCTTTATATGTGCCGGATTTTCGTGGAACCTTGTTCTGCTTCAAATTATTTACTCATGGATATTCGTTATTTTTGATAGTGGTGTTTCTATCATAAGAAATGACGGTTATACGTGTTGGCACCTTATATAATTCACTTTATACTATTTCGCAAAACATAATACCTATAACTATGTTGCATCTTCATCAAACCCAAAAGAGAAAGTTTTCAAGCAAGATGACTCTACTTTTCTCTCGACATCTTAGATTAGGTCACATCAATCTAAATAGGATCCAAAGACCGCTAAGAATGGAGCGTTGGGTGATCTCACGGTACTACTCCGCTCCCGGTCCGCGAATCCTCAGATAGAAGGTAAGATGTCGACCGGACCCTTCAAAGCGGCGGTTATAGAGCCAAAGAAATGTTCGAGTTAGTCCATTCTCACCTATGTGGACCAATGTCCACACAACCTCGTGGAGGGTACGAGTATTTTGTCACTTTCATCGACGACACTAAGGCACGGATACATATACCGCTTCACCGCAGTCTCGAATGCTTTGAGAAATTCAAAGAGTTTAAGGCGGAAGTGGAGACGGCTAGGTAAGAGTATCAAGTCATCATGGTCCGATCATGTGGCGAATACCTCAAGAACGAAGTTTATGGACTATCTAGTGAAGTGTGGGATTACATCCCAAATAAGATTTAACCGGGCACACCACAAAGAAATGGTGTGTCGAATCTAAGAAATAGGACTCTTTTAGAAATGGTTAGATCTATGATGAGTTATGCTACATTGCCTATTTCGTTCTGGGGGTATGCCTTAGAGACGGCGGCATACTTGCTAAATCTAGTACCGTCCAAGTCAGTCGAAAAGACCCCTTTCGAGTTGTGGTTTGGGCGCAAGCCCAGTTTAAGCCACATAAGGATATGGGGCAGTCCAGCACATGTGCTGAACAAGAAGACTGACAAGTTGGAGGCTAGATCTGACGCAAGGTCGTTTATCGCTATCCTGAGGAACTAAATGTGGTTTATTCTATAGTCCTAAGGATCGAAGGTCATTATTAAGACTAATGCCCGATTCTTAGAAGAGGATTATATGAAAATCATAAGTCCAAAGTTGAAATCATTCTTCAAGAATTAGAAGATGATCGCTTTCCACCACCGACAGGCTAAATGTACGAGATGTCGAGTCTAGTGAGGGATCGACACCGATACTTCAAGAAATTGAAGTGGGTCGAGTTCCACTAGAGATACCGACCGCAAGTGGTATCTACCCAAAGAAGTTGTGCAAGATAGAGAACCACATGTTAATGCACCCACCGTTGTCATTGTGTCTATAGCACCTCGTCAGAGTGGGAGGTTGTTCGTCAACCCGAGCGATTTATGTTCGTGGGAGAATCTTTGATTTAGTCCCGTAAAACCAACATGCGATAATCGACCCATGGACGCACGCAGAGGCGTTATAAGACAATGATGCAAGATCATGGAACTTACGTTTGGACGAGGTGGTAAAGTCCTATGGATTTACCCAGTTGCTCTAGCGAAAGTTGTGTGTATCATTTAGATGTCAACGTGATGTGGTATTTTTGCACTTTATGTAGATGACATTATTCTATTTGGCAACAATGTGAAGTTGTTATCGACATAAAGAGTTAGTTATCCGATCGTTTCAAATGAAAGACTAAGGAGATATACAGACATTCTTGGGATCTAGGTTTACCGAGATCGCAAGAGGAAAATGTTGAGCTTATCGCAGCATCTTGCATTGACATCGTGATCACTGCTTTAGTATGCGCACCGCTAGAAAGGATTGCTACTTTTCGGACATGGCGTTCCTTTATCTAAGGAGCGCCACTTTTGACCGCAGGAGATAGAGGAAATGAGACAAGTTCCTAAGTTTCGCCTTAGAAAGTCTCATGTATGCAATGCTATGCACGAGGCTCGATATCCGCTGTGCGATGAGTATAGTAGCCGATATCGCCTAACCCGGACAAGCACATCGATCGCAAGAAAGCATATACTCAAGTACCTGAAAAGGACTCGAGATTATAGGCTAGTTTACCATGCAGATAGTCTAATGCCTTTGGGTTATACAGACTCGGATTTCCAAGCTGACCGTGATAAGAATAAGTCTACCTCAGACTATGTGTTCACCTTGTGAGGTGGAGCCGATATCGGCCGAGTGCAAAGCAATGATGCATTGCGGACTCTACCATGGAAGCCGGAACATGTAGCCGCTTCCAAGGCTACTAAGGAGGCGGTATGGTTCAAGAACTACCTCAAGGATCTAGATGTGGTACCTGGTTTGCCCAAGAGTATCATAGTTTACTGTGATAACTCAGGTGCAATGGCAAACTCGAAGGAACCACGGACCCACAAGGCGACCAAACACATAGAGAGAAAGTACCATGTCATACGAGAAATCGTTAGACGAGGGGACGTGCTGATTGCAAAGATTGATACGACGGATAACCTAGCGGATCCATTCACTAAAGCTGCCGCCGAATAAGTCTACGCCGGGGACGTTAGAGGGCTTGAATTATGCTAGATGGCACCCACTTAGAAAGGAAACTTTGTATAAGTGGGAGAAGCAAAGTGATGGTTGTGTAATAGCTAGTAGAGACACATTGTATACCAAAAGTTTGCTTTAGTATAAGTGGGAGATTGTTGGATTTGTATAATCGAAGCGCTTTGGTTGAGCTTGTATACAATGTTTCACATTACCACTATTACAATCTCCTATCCGATTTGAATACTTGATTGCATATATCGTGTCCCCTTATCTCATATATAAGTTAGATCATACGGTGTGTAGAAGATCACGTAAGTACGTATGATTGGTCAAGCTTAATGAGATATAAAAGTTTCACACCGAGACAACTTAAGGACGAGTTGTCGGTTTAGGCTGCAAGATAGATAAGAAGTGACTTGACTTAGTTGTTTGTCTATGCCGGTACGTCTCGACGTATCAAGGATCACAAAGTGAGATGTGTTCTTCTTTCCGACCGTCGTGAAGAACCAAGATCTCGGTGACTTACGAAGATCTAAACCTCGATAAGGTATTAGGTGAGTATGAGTTGTCATGTCCATCACTTTGACTTGTTATGAGTGAGGTTATATGTTCTAACCCAAGAATCTCCGCATTTTGGGTGGTGGCGGTCAGATGTCACGCTAGTTATCTCAGACGAGTCACCGTATCCGCTAGGATGATGACGCCCCTTAAGGAGCTCAAAGGTTTATTGTACTAAACCCCGCAGTTGAGTTAGCTCAGTACAATAATAAGGTTGAGTGGTACTACTTAAGGAATGAAGTTATTAATTATTTTAAGCAATCGTAATGCTATAAATAATTAATGGACGCTCGATATCTTAAATACGGGATTCGTAATGTCTAAGTGCAAGCCCGACTCAACTTCTGTAATAAAGGGGTAAGTCAAGATTTATTCTCTAGTGGCATGAATAAATGTTTATAAATTAATTTATGTCTGGGTCGAACATAAGATAATTAATTTATTTGAGGCCCATCTTTATTCCTCGTGATTGATCCCTGGTCGCCCATCCAGCCCATAGCTTAGCAAGAAAATCGGTCCCTATATCTCTCTATGGCAAGATTTTATTCTCTTTATCCCACAAGGATGTAATTATATTTATGGTATATGCATAGATCCTTTCCATATAAGATTATGGTAATAATCCTGAGAGTATGGAAATAATCCTGAGAGTATGGTAATTTCCATAAAGAATTATGGTAATTTCCATATGGGATTATGGTAATTTCCATATAGATTATGGTAATTTCCATATAGGATTATGGTAACTTCCATATGGGATTAAGGTAGTGCATTATAAATATAAGGTATGAGATAAAGTCTAGTCAATGATCATTAATCGAGACATCATTATTTTCGAGAATTCCATAAGCTCGAGAGATTTTCGAAAATTGTGTAGAGAGAAAAGAGGGTGATTTTACGAAGCATTCTCCATAGATCGCCCTCACTCGACGCTGGAGATTGGGCATCCGGATACAGTCCGGAAGGTCAAAGCACGAGTCTCGACTGCTCGATCCGCTCATCTCGCTCGATCCACCCTCGGCGGATCCAAAGGTAAACACGAGAAAACCCCTACGTGTCGCAATTAATTAAATAGACGATGCTAGAATATAATCAATGTATGGTGAATTAAACACCCAAGATGGATCCTCGGGGCGAGGGTTAACATATGTTTTCCCTACAATAGCATGAAAATAAAATTTTTGGCATTAAAAGGTTGAAAATGCCGTGAGTTACTATGTGAGATAACATTTTTATTTTTGATCATCCAATTTGTGATATATCTTAAGTGTAGTATTAATACACACTTACCAATTAATTTGTGTAGATGAAAAATACAATAGCTTTTGGTTTATGTAATAGCCGAAATATTTGACAATTGAAATAAAATTTGATCTCGATTTTAATATACTTGATTGCACAAATATTTGGGGAAGAGTGTAATAAATACACTTGTATTACAACATGAAAAATCTGAAAATATTTCTCTCCATGCTTTCAAGTCGACGGTATTGTGTAGGCATGAAACAAAATTTCAATTGTTTCTCCCAAAAGCTTTATTAAAGCTACGCAAGAGTTAATGAACGTGTAAGTGATATTTTGCATTTACATAATCAACTTTGACCAATATAATTCATTTGTGTATTGTGAGAGTATTAGAGAGAGTAGTGGTGTGTTGTTTCATTTACTTGTAATTGCCTAAGTGTATATATATATTATTCTTTGAACCACGTAACACTTCACACTCTCTCTTCCCATTTTTTTTCATTCTCGCCGCTTTTTCCGAAGAAGAAAACCAAACTATATTTCTTCTTTCATTCCTCCATAGCTTGAGCTCTAATCATCCTACACCAAATCAATACCGTTAACGAGGTTAGAAATCGAACGAGCTTCGATTATACCCTAAGTTTTTAATTTTCTAATGGTCGATTTAATTTTCAAGCATGGTTATTAAGTAAGAAAGTATGCTATGCATGATACTTGTTTACTAATAATGTGTAATAAGATGATTTATAAGCATGTAGCATGTTTAAATTGATATTTAAAATGTTATGAGATTATTTCTAGTAATCAAAATTTTTCAAGGATTTGAGTATGAATTAATGATATATGGTGTCAGTAGTAGCCTATAGTGATTTAATTGAAATTTATAAAAATCCTATGCTTAGTTTTTGAAATTACCGAAAATTTTGTAGAAATGCTAAGTTATTGTACAATTTTTATATGCTTGATATAATAGCATATTGTTGATCTAGGGTATTAATTATGTCATATTGAAATTTATTATAATTTTTGGATATGTATAGCTAATTTTTCTCCAAATGGCCGAGACCTAGGAGCTTATGTTCTATGGTTTAATTTGTGTTATTATATGATGTTATGATGTATTAATGTTACACTATAGTGTTTAAGCATAGTGTAATTTAATTAGAATTTTATAATAATGTTTGGAATAAGGTTGGTGAGGACCGAACCTCGAGCATTAATTTATTAATGTAGAAATTGGATATGTTGGACTTAGATTATAATTATGTTATAAATTAATTTTGGAACCTTGTATAAATTAACTAGAATTTTAGAAAATTTATTGGACAAAATTTGGGAAGAACCGTGGACCTTGGACTTGATTAGAGAAGTTCCAAAATTTTCTATAGTGATATTAATACATATTAATGATCATAGTGTAAAATAGTACACTATATGAATTTATAAGAATTTTTGGAAAAAAAAGTTTATAATTTTTATCATATAGCCGTGAGCTATAGTGATTTTATTAAGGATTTTTAAATCCTTTTTAATCAAGAAAATAATATATTATATGTCTAAAAATTATTTTAGACATATTAAAAATTTTCGAGAATTATTAAACATAGAATATTATGTTTACGAAGAAACGTTATATTAAATAACGTTAAAAGCATAAATAATGCTTAATGTATTAAAAGATTAATATTGAAAGAAAATATTAATCAAAATTATCGACGGCGTGAAAATCAAGATTAAAGCTTTATGAAAAGAAATCGATTGAAAATCGATTTATATTGATTAAAATATGTTTTATCAATATTTTAATGAAAAGTCAAAATGGTTGACTTTCAAATTAAGTCTGAAATACGTTAGATTAAATACGTTAATACGTGAAAACGACACTTTATAAGAATATCTCAATTGTGAGAAAAGATTTCATTATTAAAATCACCTTATTGAATAACGTTATTAGACGTTAATCGCTTAACCTAAAAGATTAAAATGAGGCGTAGATCATATTACGCCTCTCTCGATATCTAGAATTATTTTTATTGATATCGGCGTTCGTTTCAACGACAAGACGATATAAAGAATCATCGAAACTTGAATTATAATTTATTTATCAAAGTTGAATGAACTTTGAAAATTAAAGCGTACAACGTACTAAACGATATTTTTGCGAAGGTGGGCGTGAAGTTCACGCAGAACGGAAGAAGAACACGCACATTGAAGTTCAAGTTCCAAGTAAAGGTGGGCTTTACTATACTCAAACCGGTAGAATTTATCAAATAATTTATTTATGATGCTTTATTGCAAGCAAATATTTATGAACCGATTTATTTAATTACCCGCCCAAAATGTTTATGTTTTACGATGTATCCAATCCATGATTGTTGATGCATAATGTTGGTAGCCCCCACTTTATGACATGCTTGAATTCGTATTCTTGGAAGTACCCCAAGAATGATGGAGAATTCGTATCCCGTCTTTGAGATGGCATGGATTTTGTGCACCGATTATTTTGTATTTGTGTCTTGAAAGGGTGCTCGGCGGATCGTGGCGTCGTGAGGCGAGGCCTCCTCCGGTAGGAGGTGTTGTGAATGATTGTTGTGGTGGATGTGGATCATACATATGTGGAAAATGCTTGCTGGCGATATTTATTGAAAATGAGAAAATATTTAGTAGCACAGTATTTCAAATTAAAACCTCGTGTGTTCTTGTGATGGGAAGAGTAATTCAAACTTGATAAATTATTTTCGCATGAGCCCACGAGTGCATTATTTGTACTCACCGCATATTTGTTTTAAATGTGCGATTGAGTGAGTGATGGTGATGGAGCGGTGATGTTGAGTAGTCGGGGTCTTTTGGTATTTATTATGTTTGAAAGAAAGAACCTTGGGTGTATATCGTCATATATGCATTCACATGCTTTCCACGCATATTACGAATATTTTGTATGTTATTGTGACAAGTTGTATACATCTCAATTATCGAACCCTCTTGTTAAAGGAACTCGTAGCCTTTACATTTGTATATGACTTTTGCCTTGTGAATAAGGGTTGAATTGCTTTTGCCTTGTAAATAAGGTTCGATTATTGAAATTCGATAAATGTTATTCTGAAATCTTTTGATTATTTTTATCAATTGTTTTGCATTCATTGTTCCAAGTTCCAGTTCTCTCTAATCTGTCCTTTGGATTAGAACGGCTGTGACAACACCTTAACACACAAAGTTGTAAACATCTAACAACACAAACTCATAGACACTTATCTTATTCCCCACTTAACATTCTATACCCCAATTCGTGTATCGTTCTAGATTAATTCGTGTAAGCAATAGTCGATTAAAAATTCTGTCGCGTAGAATTTCAAATGAAGATAATATGCCCATGTCGCAAGTGATATTCGCTTATTGAAGCTTCCATTCCTCCATTGGCATTCCAATTTATATTAAACAAGTCGGACTTAAAGCTTTCTAAGTTCTCAAGTTCTCGTGGTTCATCAAGTACTACGGCATAGAGGAAACTTTAGGTTCTCGTTCATTCTAAGTTCTCGTAAAAGTGACCGTGAGACTTAAAGCATACCCACGTTCTTTTTAAAACAAACTTTCGAAAAGCAAACTTCATATCTCCATCTCTTTCATAAACAACATTGTATTCATACTACGACATATAACTCTATATATGCCCATCATCAACACTCACATACCAACCGGTATGAGCTTTTAACTTCCTCAAGTTCATCACAAACAAACCACTCCTTTGGTTTCATCTCACATACCAACGAGGGTATGAGTTTTAACTTTCTCAAGTTCATCACAAACAAACCACTCACTGGTTTCATCTCACATACCAACCGGGTATGAGTTTTAACTTTCTCAAGTTCATCACAAACAAACCACTCACTGGTTTCATCAATCATTGAATTATAAAAATTCAAAGCTATTTCATTTTTTTTTCTTTCAAACGGCATGCCCATTTTTCAAAAACTTTCTCATTTACTCAAGTTTCTCTCAAACTGTAACATAAACCTAAAACTCTTAACACTTTTAAAGTCGTACCTTCACATTTGAAACCACTTTTTCGTGCCGGTTGAGCGTGATAAACTGGAGCGTTGAGCGCAGATGACTAACTTACAGAAGTCTAGTGATTCAAACTAGACTTTGGATAGAAAGAACATTTTTGGTTCAAAGCAAAAGAACTGCTCTGATACCACTCTGTCACAGCTCGGTTCGGCTACATCCTTACTGGACCGTGACTTGAGGTTTGGGGTTAAGTAATCATAAAAGAATAAGGTTTTCAACTCATTTCATCTATGAAGAAATACGGATGTTTCCAAACAGAACGAGATTTGGGATGGGCAAAATAACTTATATAAAGAGTTGATACGAAGGTTCGGACAAACAGTAACTCTTACAAAGCTTCAATAGGATAATCAAGAACTTTAACATAGTAACAAAATATCAAGAGTTTCAAGAGTTTGGCAGCGGAATAAAACGTGTGAGACATGCATATGAAGATGCATTCTCAAGGCGAACCAAAAAGTACTTCATACTACTTGACAAAAGATTCCGCTCGACTACCATGTGTTCCATCATCGCTCAACCCGCACGTTTAAAAACAAATATGCGGTGAGTACAAAGATGCACTCATGGACACATGCCGAAAACATTTTACTTTACGAAATATTGACGCCCTTATCACGATGGGACACAAGTGGTTTTATTGAAAAGGCGCTCAGGCTTACTAAAACATTTTCATCATTTCTCAAAGTAAATGCGGCCGACATTTTCTTACAACGTATATTCCAAGTCGGCTATGGATAACGCGGAGGGAGGCCTCCTTCACCCGGACGCATCGACGATCGCAACCGCGATTTAGACAACCGATCGCAACCGCGATTCGGATAACCGATCGCAACCGCGATTCGAAGCTAAAGTGTACACAACCCTAGCCAGAATTTCTACCTTACACCTCCAAATTTAGGATCCGGACCAGAACTCGATCCTGTTGCCCTGTGCAACCCGAATGGACATATACAAAACATAAAACATTTTTGCGCGGACAATGTCGATCTCAACTTTTGTAGAAAGCAAGAAAGTAATAACAAGAATGATTTTCCAAGAAAGCTCGTAAATGGTTTTGATAAGAAAGCCCACATTTTGTTGAGATAAGAAAGCCCACCTCGAGAACTTAAAGTTCTTATGTCACTTAGGGTTTTACTTTTCCGCTTCCTTTCTCCTTTGAGTCAAACCTTATCAACGTAAGAAACGAGATTTTAGCATATCATCATGCTTCGCAAGAATCATCGATCTGAACCAACGTACGTACTAACCTTTCATTCTTTCCTTAGTTCAAATCATTCGGCGTAACGTACGAATCTTAATTTCATAACTATCTTCGCCACATCTTGACCTTACTCAGTATTCACGTATATACTCAAATTCTACGTATTCACGGACATATTTTCCCTCACGCCTCAACTTTTCCACGTATCATATAGTATGATCCACATATCACATATCATAAGACATCACAATCTTTCACTTTACATTTTTCGAAAATTTCAATAATATATATATATATATATATATTTTCGAAAATCTTAATTAATTCACATAATATGTTATTATCATCATATATCAATAATATGACATAATATTCTCCATATTCAACTTATACATCAATATTTCATGCTTTAGCTATTTTGAAATTATTATCTCATCATATTCCATATTTTTTCCAAAATTTCCACATAAAATCATACAATTTTAAAGATGAATAACTATCATTATTTCATGTTCAAAACAATAATTAAAATTCATGTACATCAACATATAACCTATGCTTATTTTCGGTCATGACATAATGTTTTTAATACATGCTTAACTTTGTATTAAAATCATAATACATGCTTATAAACATCGTATAAGCATATTTTGTCACTTGATTCCCAAGCGAAGGCACGGATGTCGAGGGCGTGATTAGGGGTGAGGGGTTAAGGCGGGGAAGAAGGGGATACATATAACACACATGATAAGAAGATGTGACCATGATATCGGACAAGATCTCCTCTATAACTAGGACATATCACGAAGGGAGGGTGCACAAACAATCCACCAACAGAATAATATCGATACCATAACTTCAGAAACATAATCTTGGTTTATAATAAGTAATGCAAGGAAGCAAAATAGCTTTACACCCTGTTGACTAGACCGGTCAACCACATAGCATGCTCATATCGAGACTCACAGCATAATATAACAAATCTTGTTCCCAATCAGAAAGCAAAATAAGGGACAAGAATACATCAATATCAGAGTACGTATATAACACAACATCGCGGAAGCATAGCATGAAGAACCCGCAGCTCCTCCCTCGGAACGTATCCCTCCAGCCCATCACATCTCGATTCATTCGCCGGAACATATCGATCGGCCTATGCCCTAACGTATCCGGTAGGCTAACTCGGTGTGGACTTGGTCAAACTTCGTCGAACCATAACCATCTCATTACCATTTCCGTGTGGACTCCGGGTCTATCCCTTCGTAACCATAACCACGTGTTCGGGTCATCCTTCGATCAATACTCAAGATGGTGATCAACCCACCGAATAGAGATCCGTGCACAATCACAATATAACCATATCTCGGATCGGAGAGCGATGCATAACTTCATCAATACATTTTACGGCGCATGATAAATCTAGTGTGCGAGATTTATGAAAGCGAGAAAGAACACGAGAGACTTTACGTGGTTCGATCAAGAATAAGATCTCGTCCACGGAGGAGATGATCTCTAAATGTTTACTATAATCGGATTACAGCAAGTATTTCAAAGAGCTCTAGTATTGAAGAATTTGCTAACCCTTTTACCTTCAATCTAACTCCTATTTATACATAAACGTAAACCTTATCTTGAATCCCTTGATTCAAGGGACCATGATCTCCACCATAAGCGCCCATGATTTCCACCGTTATTACCCATGATTTCTACCGTTACCTCATTATCGTGTCCTTGACTCACCTTTAATTGGGGTTTGGGACCATCGTTCAAAGCGTAACCGAGTAGGGCGACATTAGGTTAGCCCGGCTCGTTTGGGCCTCGCTATTGGCCTTTGAGAGGTTGGGTCATATCCTATCATAGCCCCTCGAAAGTCAAGGAAAAGCCTTGCCGAGGTGAAGCGGAGAATGTGCTTGCCGAGGCGGATGTTGCTGGGTCAAGGTTTCGTTGAAGGTTCTTGTCTCCTGTATGATGGCTTTTTTTTTTTGAAGGACGTCGAGGTCCGATCCGAAATACCTTTGGTCCGAGGTGGACATGGGCGAACCCGATGTCCGAGCTCAAAATTATTACGTGATCGATCGGGCGGACGCCGAGGTCCGGATGTCGAGGACGCCGAGGTCGACTGAAATACTTCTGGCGGTATGAGGATACGGGCGAGTCCGATGTCCGAGCTCGATGTAATCATTATGTGATCGATCATGGTCTGCATTTTCCATAGAGTACGCTATACGCGCCGGCGGTAGTTGGGCACTTCAAAAGCGTGGCGTCGGCCACACGTCCAACCGTAGATGAGCACGTGTGATAAACGAAGCGGCAGATTTTAGGCGCCATTTATCCTATAAATAGGTCCAAAAGAGGCAATGCTCACTTTCTCCTTCGACGCTTGAATCCGAGAGCATAACCTTAGAAATTCCCAATTCCTCTTCACACATTGTTGAAGAAATCGGAAATCCCGCTCGAGAAAAAAGTAAGTATGTATTCTTCACCTTCTCATTCCTCTTCTCGCTCGTAACTGGTTCGACCGGGTCTCGGCCGTCGATTCCAACGTAAGTGATTATATATGCCATAACCGCCTAGGTAATTCTATACGACTTAGTTCTGTGGTTTCACCGTGTCTTGGTATGGGATGGCATCGTGGATTGGTCGGCGAGATCGACTTTGACGACGAGAGAGCTCTTGGTGGTTGCGGAGATATACCACATCCTGGAGGATGCATGGTGGTGCCTTCCAAACCCAATGATAGGTATGGTTCCTCGGAGGGTTTATTACCATTTTGTAGATAGTTTAATAGCTGGGCTTAGATTTCCTTTTGCCCTATTTTCCTTGGTTACAAGAGTACTTTGAATCCCCATATGCCAACCGACCTCCAATTCTATTAGGTCGGCGGTTGGGCTAGAGGCTGGCCTTATTCTGACATAGGCGAGGAGTTTTTTCAAGTCTTGATGCGTTTTTAGCATCAAGTCTATAGGAGAAGTGTATTATCTTTCACCTGCTTTGAAGTTTAAAATAGCTTCCCATCAAGGTATCCCACCGCAAAATAGATACTTCTTTACTGGTCGGTGAGGGTATCCGAGGTATGAGTGGGGCCTCGGAGCGATAAGGACGGAAAATTAATCCCACGGGCCTATGGAGAAGTTCGTTGAACGATATGGGTGAGATCCCATCGATCGCTTATACCGAGGATGACTTGAACAATGTTGGTGCGAGTGTATATAGGTCAAGCTCGATGATCGTGGTGCGATTTGGGTGAGGCAACCTTCTTATCTTTATTTCCCTGTTGATTTAGGCGTACTAACTGAAATTCTCATTTTGTATTGCGGTGAAGATTGACCCCACCTGGAGAAGTCAACGTATCGAGCTCGCGCCACGCACCATCTCGATCGAAGGGAACCGCGAGGAAGAAGGCGGCGAGCGAGTCCACCCAAGAGACCCATGGTGGTGGGCATACGAGGACTTAATGACCGGTCCTCGGGTAACCTCGGGCCCGACCGGAGATCGAAGTCCATGGCCGACCCGCCCGAGGTGCCGGCTTCAAAGACTCCTTTATCCTTCCCAAAGGTATAAGTCGCTACTTTTCTCCTTGTAAGTTTGTTGTTACGTGTTGCTAATTGTTCCATATTCGGGATGCGGCCTCGATGGCGGTGAGATGCACCGCATGGCCGCTTGTTGTTGAGGCGCCTCATGTCTGAGGCCATGGAGAGAGGCGGCGGCCGCGGACAAGCCGAGGGCATTCTTGAATCCGCTGTTGGATCTTTGCAGGCGGACGCCGAACTTGCAAAGGCGAAGCCGAAGGAGCCAAGTGGCAAGATGGCGGAGAGCGCCTCAAGAAGAAGGACCGGCCTTGCAGTGGCCCGTGCCAAGTGGAGAGCCAAGAGGAGGCTGCCGAGGCCGAGAGGAGGTGGCCTTGCAGACAAGCGCCTTCTTTGGCGGGGTGGGACCTATCTTGAGGGCCTTCGCCGGTGAGCTAATCAGTCGGAGAGTTTTTCCTCCTTCATCTCCGACACGGTAGGCGTGATGAGGCCGCGGTGACATGTGCCCACCTAGAAGTTGGCGGCCGAGACTGATTTTGACATGGCCCAACACGGTTGGGTTGAGGTCGAACCTCGGGAGGTATGCATGAATTATGCTCGCATAATCGTTGGGCGACCTCTTTTCCGTGGTGGATGCCTTGGCATCTTCACTCGCTCGACGGTGGCGAGTCCGTAACTCGGTGCAATGAAGATGAAGACGTGGAGCTTCAAGATTCCTTGCTGAGAGTTGAGGGCAGCAAAGCGGCGGTCGAGCTCGGACATCCTTGGGAGATCGGCAACCTCAGGATCGGCAACGGCGGAGGGCGAGGCGGCGGGGGTCGGAGAGGCCGGCAATGAGCACTGGTCGGTGGACCCAATGTAATAGGATGATTTGCGGGGTCGATGGGACCTGTGTTTGTCAAACTTCCATTTTGAATAATAGACATATCTTGTTAAAATGCCTTGTGTGTTGTCTTATTTCTAGCATTCATCTCATACTTGGACTCGATCATGAGTTACTAAGGTGAAAAGAAGTCAGGGTGCTCTGGCGAGAAGGATGAAGAAGTGACACCTGGAGGAGTCGTCTGCCGAGTTGACTCAGTTCGCGGCATGGATGTCATTCGGCATCTTGACGACTGCAAACAAAAGTTGCATGAGGGACTGGCGAATGTCCGCCTCGCTCGAGAATGAGGCTTTTAAGTTAAGGATTACCGACTCGAAGTCGGTGGTTGTCTGCGAGATGTGATCCAGGACGGTGATGCAATGCGAGGCGGCTTGAGCGTGACGGAGGCGGCTCGGATCTCGGAAGAGCATGAGTATGAGGTAATCCGCCGGTTGGTGGGACTACTATATCTGAGCCGATCGAGTTCGAGCTTGTTGGCGGAGGCATGGTATTGAGGATGAGGAGGTCGAAATAGCGAAAGTTTAAAGAGCGCCTCGACTACGTCACGAAATACATGCAAATGTGAGATCGTTCATGAAGCAGCGCATGCCCCACCCTCTTGGCGTCTGAGACGCGTGATCCCATAATTGAAGAGCACGAAGAGGCGGCTACGTGATCACGCCAGTGCTCCGTCTAATGGTCCCCAGCGGAGGAGCTTTTAGAGCGGCTCGGCGGTTCGGAGGGAGACGCGGCGGCAGCGGTCGGCGTGGAAGGCGAGTTCGGGGGCAGGCATTGTCTTGGTCGAGCGTCGGGCTCACGGGGTCGAGGTGTGGCCCAGTGCAGGATCGCATTCAGGCGGAATCCGCCCGCGTCGGGTGGCGCTCTGGAAGCAGGCGAGGTGTGTCTTGATCCTCATAGATTGGGTGGAAGGCAGTTCATTCAGGGTTCATTCATGCGCACAGGTTCGTTGAAACTATCTCGCATTGTGAATCTCGGCGGCGGGAAGTCGAATGATTGCATATAGTGCGGGAGTTTGTATGTAGGTAAATGTATTTAGACTACGTTGAAGTGTCGTTTTCTCTTGAGAGGTATAAACATAGCAGGGACTTCGTTTGGTCGTAAATGTATTTATACGTATCTGAACATAATTTGGTGAGATCGATCGGATGTCTTTTCATATAGACTTTTCAATTTAATAAGTAATCTGCATGTGTGCATGTAGACTTTCAAATTAATGAGTTATCGTAGTCGTTGCCTTGAGGCGTTCAATTTCATGAGTAATCTCTGAGTGCGGTTGGCGTTAGTGATACCTACTTGGTGGGTTATTCATCTTCATGAGGCGTCCCGTGAAGGTTTAATCACGGTATATCGAATAGATGTTCGCATATCAATAAAATGGAATGCTCGTATACAAAAATAAACATTTTATTCAACAAGTGTATAACCGCCCGGCAAAACAAGTAAGGACTAACATAAAGGCTGATCGTAATCGAAGCTATGTAAAGTACCTCTTAAATGAGAAATATGCGGGTTAGGGAATATGCACGGATAGGTGAGATAGTTTGTAGGCCCGCTTGAGGGTCTTGTGCAGCGGTATGGGCCTTCCATGTCGGATCCAACTTGTTAAGGCGTTCGGCTCTGTGGCTTCATTATTTCGTAGGAGAGTCGCTACTTGCGGTCGCGGAGGCTTTGACCTTTTGTTGTAATACCGTGCGACTGGCCCTGTACTAGCTTCATTTATGAAGCGAGTTCGCTTCTCCTCGAGGGCATCAAGGTTGGCCCGAGGTCTTCCTCGTTCCGGCTGGTCGAAGTGAAGAGTGCGGGCTTGGCGCGCCGATCTCGGCCGGTATGAGCGGCCTCGGTACCGTGACCCGGTGAAGGGTTTCCGTCGGACGTCAGGGTGGTCTGTGGGACCCGGAGGACTTGAGGAGATTTTCAGCCCGATCGCCTTTAGCTCGGTCCGGCCTCTTCTTCAATCCTTATGCGATCGTGCGATTCGTCACCTCGGTCGACCATTCGCTTGCGGGTGTGCGACGAGGTGAGCGTGATCGATCTGAACTCTTCGCACCTCCTGAAGTTTTTGTCGACGGTTGGGTGCGTTGTCGAGACCGGGATGTGTGGTATGCGCGGCGGACTATATTCTTCCACGAAGGTGAATCCTTTTGCTCGTGAGGTTCGGCGGTGGCTCGCGATTGATGTGAGTGTCATAAGCGGCGACTAAATATCGAAGGCACACGGTGCTCGTCGAGCGGACCAGCGATGTCGATCCCCATTGCATGAAGGCCATGGGCTCTGCGACTACTCGGATCGGTGCAGGGTGAGCCTGTTGACCGTGGAATGGGCGGCACTTGAACACGCGAGTTGGTGAATCTCGAATAAGGGTGGGCCGATAATATCCCGACCTCGGCGTCTTCTTTGAAAGAGCGGGAGCCGATGTGGCTTCATGAGATCCTCGAATCTCATTAAGCACGTAGTCGACCTTCGGCGGAGGCACCGGGAGGGTTGAAGGAAAGACTTCCGGTAGAGAGCCCTCGTACACAATACTTTGGGATTTCACCATCGTCTTTTTGGCCTCTGCCGATCACGAGGTAGTGTGCAACTTCCGGTATGCTTTTAGGGCGTCGTCAGGTTTGGTTCGACCTGGAGATAGCGATGTGGGGCCCCTCAATGTTAGGAATGAACTTACTCTCGGTTGTCGATGTGACCAATTTACTAAGGATGTCGACGGTTGTTTTCCTCTGTGGGATTTGATTAATCTGAAGTATCTAAATGAGGCCGTCTCTTTGCCTTCTCAAGTCTTGCTTCATTCGATCCTCCTTAGCCTCGTATGTGCTAAGACACGGTTTACCCGATCGGGAATCTCGAATATCGGACTTTGTCCACTTTCAATTCCTTTGCTAAGCGGGTCACGAGATCGGTGCCGTACTCCCCGTTGTTGGTGGTCGGAAAGTAAATCGGAGGCGTATGTCACCTCTTGCTTATCGGGCGAGGAGAGGATACCGCTCCGCTACCGTCTTGCATGAAGCTCGTCCACATACATAGCGACGTCCTGGTGATGCGAGAGAGTTCCTCTGTGAGGGTGGGAGTGACCTCAGTAGGCGACCTCGGTGGTGACCTCCACGAAATGCGCAGGGTTTGCCCTTTTATGGCCGCACTGGGGAGTATGAGATGTCGTGCTTCGCGAGCTCTAGTGCCCATAGCTATTCACCCGGATGACTCGGTTTGATAAAACATCTTAGAGGTAAGTCCGTTAGTACTGGATGGAATGAGCTTGAAAGTGGCGGAGGCGTGGCTTGGCGTTCACTGGCGAGCTACCTTCTCGAGGTTGGTGTACCTCGTCTCGGTCCTTGTGAGCCGGCTAATGAAGTAGATGGGAGTTGCCGTCCGTCTCATCTAATACGATCTGCACTAATTGCCTCGTCAGGGTGGCGGTATAATGATAGAATTTCACCTTGCTTTGGGCGGATAGTGTCGGCGGTCGTGAGATATTCCTTCGGTCTGGAGGACACAGTTCTTCTGCCGGTGAAATCGGAGCTCTCCTCGGGATCTTGAAGAAGGAAGGCTCTCGGCACTCGAGATAGGAATCGGTGAGGCGGGCATCGGTGAGTTTGTATTTCAGGATGGTTTTGGGATGCATGTGAGCACCGTTTTCACCTTGGTAGGATTGGCTTCGAGGCCTTCTTGAGAAACCGACAATCATTACACCACTTCACGAATGTGCCTTACGGGGATTGAGCTTGAGGTTGGCGACACGAGGAGGTGAAGAATAGTTTCGAGATCAGCAGTGATTCTCGACTTTTGCTTTTGACTACTATATATCGACATAGACCTCAACAATTTCTCCTATGTGATCCTTGAAGATCGATCCACCATTCTTTGGTAGGTAGCTCAGCGTTTTCGAGACGAGCAGCATCTTTCGGTGAAGCAAAGATACGAAATCGAATGAAGCAGCTTGTTTGGGCGTCTTCGGCTCATCAAGACTTGGTGGTATCCTTGTATAAATCCGAGGCGAAGACCTCATGCCCCCAAAGCTTCCCTTCTTGTCGATGTCGGGAGGGTATGATCCTGGGCGTGTTTATGAGGTCGGTATAGTCGACACACATCGCCATCCCTCACGGCTTCCGAACTCAGCAGGTTTGCCATCCAAGTTGGGTATTTAACCTCGTATAGGATTTTAGCCTCCAGTTGGGTTACTGTCTCTTATGACTGGCTGCCTGGCAAAACTTCCTATACTTGGTGGTTTAGTAGCGGATCGATGTTGAGGCGATGAGTTATGAGCTCGCGAGACCACGGTATATCTAATGGAACCATGCAAACACATCTCTATATTCCTTAGAAATGCATGACCTGTGGCGAATATTGGTGAACTGGGTACCAACCTTGACAACTTTGGAAGGGGTAGTCGTATGTGGAGATTCTCGGTAAGATCATCCAGGTGGCAACCGGAGGCTCTGTAATTGCTAGGCACGAGGTAAGGCGCATCTTGGGTTGAGACTCGTGGCATTCTTTAGGCTGCGTTTGGTCACCACGGATGCTTAACTGCTACGGGGTGGGTATTTTAATGGTGGTGGTACGAACGGAGACCTGATTGCATCTGACCCGATCTCTTCCCGAGGATAATGTTGTATGGAGGGAGCTCGGACGAGAAAAATTGAATGGCTTTGGTACCGACACGAACCGCCTACGGTGATCGGAAGAGGTAAGCACCGGGTTGAATCGCCTCTTGAGTAAAGCTCATGGCCCAGGAAGGTGCGGGGTGTACAATTCCTCGACATCAAGTTTATCCGGTAGCTGGAATATAATGCTAACGGAGCTCCGATATCAATGTGAGACCCGATGTACATTCTTGTTACCCACGCACGGCTTGTATAGTAATGGCGTCTGGTGAGGCATGATCTTAGTCTTGGGTCGTCTTTGGAGAATCGATGTTCTCTCCATCTAGATCGCTTGTTTTCGGCTCCTCGAATGACCTTCGAGCTTCATTTCTAAGTGGCGACCTCGTCGTACCAGTGGCGATCCGGTTATAGCGTAGACACTGCTCCATTGCATTGGGACCTTCGTCCTCGTCTCTTGGTCGGGTTGCGTTGATGGGTCCATATTGTTACCACCTCCATTTTTCCCTCTGCGCTTTTATTACCGGAGTCGGCGGTGTATCTGCGCTCTTCGCTGAGCTCGTCAATCGGAGCTCAGAGGACTTGCAATCTTCAGTATCGTGACCGTGCCACGGTGGTAGTCACAATACTTTCCGTTGACTTTTTGGATCCTCCTTTCATGGAGGAGGTTTTGGAAAAACTCGATGTGAAGCTCAAATATTTCATACGGATTTGAATAGAGGCGTCGTTATTCTGAGGTTTGGCGAGGTCCCAGATTCTCTGGGCCCTTTTTATTCTTTCGAGCGCCGGTGGCGCCTCACGATCTCGCTACTTCTCATCGCGCTCGTCAGATCTCTCTCTTGTGGTCCGACTGTCCTGACAAAGTTGTCTGAGGTCCAGGCGACTAATTTGTCTTGGTAGCGGGTGATCTCTTTATTGAGCTCCGGTCGGATCCGTTCTTGAATCGTTGATGATGTAGAGATCGTTACTCTCATCTATTTTAAGGATTCGTGATGAATCAGAGCGAAATTCGACATTGTTTCGTCCGCCCTTGGCGATTGTAAGCGGTCGGACGAAGGTTGTTGGTGCATCTTTGGTAAGCGCCATTTGAGCGATCCATGAGGTCTTTGAAGCAATGGATCTTTGTTACGGCGACGGGTGAACCAGCGTCGGCGTTGGAGATGCGCTCTCGGGAAAGACCTTACACGTAAAATCTTCCATTCCTTGATTCGCCATGTTGGTGGTATAGGCAAATAGGAAGTGAGAGGGATCTCCAAGGCCATCGTGTCGCAATATTCGAGCGCGTATCGTGGCGAGTGTATCTAGAATCTCCTTGAAAAGGAGATAATTAATCCGTGTCGGTCGAATCAGGGAGCTCGTTACCGTCCCTCTCGGGAGTGGGAGATCGATAACGACATCTCGTCTCTTTGAGGGAGTTAGACTGTCTTTCCTCCTTCTTTCCGTCCTCACATGGGTATCCGTCGAGGTGGAGAAACGCTCATGAGAAGAGTGCAGGCGAATGAACCTTGGTATCGGGGTGGTCATTATCTACGGTGAGCGTTGATTATTTGGAGGTGGCGACCTCGATTACTGTAATCACCACCGGGCACTCTTGAGGCCCGCTCCGTTGTATCCTCTGGTTGAGAAACTCGGAATTGATTAAGGTTGGCGTTGAGGAATTGGACCTTTCGACCGAGGACCTCGTGGGGCG
This sequence comes from Salvia rosmarinus, assembly GCA_036937905.1. Taxonomy (NCBI): domain Eukaryota; kingdom Viridiplantae; phylum Streptophyta; class Magnoliopsida; order Lamiales; family Lamiaceae; genus Salvia; species Salvia rosmarinus. The sequence goes on along the minus strand of CM072824.1, from coordinate 31,504,531 downwards.
GTGAACCTCCTTCACGATCTTGAGTCGTCTCTCCCGTTGGGCGGCGATCACGAGGTGTATGGGCATTCTCCATGTAACCCTCGGTGTGTGACACGTGGTGGCGTCCGAATCCCTTTCCCGGCGTTGTGACCACCTGATCGTTCTACGCGGTTGTTCGAAATCGCCGGATACTAGCATTGCACTTGTCCTGCCATTAGATTGGAGAAAACACGCTTTTTGTTCAAGTGTTTTTCCACGAGCGGCGCCAATGATAAATCTAGTGTGCGAGATTTATAAACGATAAAAACGAGAGACTTTTCGTGGTTCGATCAAGAATAAGATCTCGTCCACGGAGGATGATGATCGAAATGTTTACTATAATCGGATTCGACAAGTATTTCAAAGAGCTCTAGTATTGATATTTGCTAACCTTTTACCTTATCTAACTCCTATTTATACATAAGTAAACCTTATCTTGAATCCGTTGATTGGCGGGACCATGATCTCACCATAGCGCCCATGATTTCACGTTATTACCCATGATTTCTACCGTTACCTCGTTATCGTGTCCTTGACTCCTTTTAATTAGGGTTTGGGTGTCGTTCGAGTAACCGAGTAGGGCACATTAGGTTAGGCCCGGCTCGTTTGGGCTGCTATTGGGCACGAGAGGTTGGGCCATATCCATCGGCCACATGTTTAATTTTGAAATATCGAGTAAATATCTCAAAATAAGCATATATAACCGAACAGCGACACGTTAATCGAGAGGTATCTACGGATCGATGACTTCACCGTCGCTTTGGTAGGTACACAGTAACAAGGCGGAACAACTTTGGGGTCACGTCCACAAAGCAAGCAACATCGTGATCGAAGCGAAGACAAAGCAAAACTAGGGTTTCGACTTTACGAACCCATATTTGGCACTCTCGGGTTTTCAAATCAACTAAAGCAGAAGGAAATATATTCGGGCATCAAGACCTATAATGGTACTTTGAAATATGCATGCATGCGAGTTGACTCAAATCTTAGCGGTGAAGACTTAAAATCGATGCCTATCCTCGGATCTAGGATAAACCATCCAAAATCGATGCATGAAATGGAAACATAAGCAATATGATGACGAACATGGAATGACAAACTATGTTGAAAATGGATAACCCGGGCATGTCTTCCTTAGAAAACGAAGCGACGGAAAACATCCGAGCATGCTGACGAAGCGGAATCGGTACATTAGTAGAATCATGGCCGAACTCGAAACCTAAAGGACCCGTAGCGAGGTGGCTCGGTGGCCGCAAACCGGCGAAAGGCGGATCGGAGGCTTCGGCGGCGGTTACGCCAAATAGGCCGACCTCCCGTTTCTCGTCTCGTCCTTTAGGATCGAGTTCTATGCTATCGATCTACTAAAGGTGGAATCAAAACAGAAAATGACAAACAGAAAAATGGGGCTGCGGGAGAGGTTGATCGGCGGTGGTGGCTCGGCGGCGCATGGCGCCGATGGCCTCCAGCTCGATCCCCACTCCTCCAGCCTTCCATGGCGTCACGGAGCTGCTCGGCTCTTCCGTAAAAGCAGAGACAAAGAAATGAGCGTTGAAAATGAAGGCCCTAGCCTATTTATAATAAGCGGTGGCACTTTTCGAAACATAGCGGCATAACTTTTGACGGACTCAAATTTTGCAAACTTGGTACCCATGGACACGAAATAAAATACGGACACAGCGACTATAAACAAGATATGCTTTTAAAGACCCGATGAAAAGTCCGGTTTTGATAACTTCGGTGTCGAACCTTCATGGGTGGTCGAAAACCTGCTACTTAGTGTACATGAATTAGGTCTAAACACTCTTCTAGCGCTTTGAGGTTTTTGATAGTGCATCACGAAAAAAAGTTAACTTTTGACATTTTCTCGGAAACGTGCCATGCAAAATAGAAGCTTAGAAAAGGCGTATTACATCCTCCCATAGAAAATTTAGGTCACGAAATTTCGAACACGTGGAGAAACAACTCGAGTCTTGAGCCACGAACTTGTCTTCCACTCCGCGTAGCTTCATCTTCCCATGGTGATTCCACAACACCTTCACCAAAGGAATCCTTGTTCCTCAACTCTTCACCCTGCGTTCAGAGCGATGGCGCTCTCCTCGTACCTCGGATCGAGCAAGAACCACTTGGTCATGCTTGATCACGTGTTTTGGGTCGAACACGTACCTCGGTGAAAGCGTGAAACACGTCATGAACATCTCCGATGCTGGGTGGCAAAGCTAACCTATAGGCAGCAGGGCCTATTCTCTCAAGAACTTGAAGGTCCAGCGAACTCGATCGTAACTTACCTCGCTTTCCAAGCGAGCGACTCGCTTTCGTTGGGAAACCTAAGAAAGCGATCTCGGCCATGAGCGAAGATCCGAGCGGCTTGTCCGCATGGACTTACGCGTATCACGAGCTTCCTTGATCCTTGCAGTCGATCGATAACCTCGATCGTCTGTGAACCATCTCTGGTCCTAACTCTTCCTCTGCCCGCCGTCCCGATAAAGTGGCGATCGAACCCTTCCTTCCATTCAGCTTCGCAGGAGCCATTCCTATGGTGGCACGTGCTTGTTGTTAGGAAAACTCACCAAAGGTAGTATCTCTTCCCAATTTCCTCCTCTATCGATACATTGCTTTCATGACATGTCTTCCAAAACCTGATCGTCCTTTCATTGACGTCCGTTTGAGGATGGAATCTTGTACTAAGATTCGACTTGGTCCCGTTGCTTAACTCCTCAAAACCTTGGCGTGAACCTCGGGTCACGATCTGAAAATGTCGATACCGGCACGCCATGTAATCGTCGATTTCTTTACCGTAAAGGCAAGCTTATCTAACCCGTCGTCGTCCGAATCGGTGAAATGAGCTGACTTATCGATCTATCGGCGACAACCCATATAGCGGTGTTTCCTCCGTGACCTTGGAAAACTCACACAAAATCCATACGATATGATCCATTTCCACTCGGGATTGGTAGTGGTTGCAACAATCTGACGGACGTTGATGTCTGACTTTCACTGCGACAAGCCAAACAACGTTCACAAACGGCTACATCCTTTTCATCCCTTCCACCAAAGTTCATTTTAAGGTCTCATGCATTTGGTCTTCTGGATGAGCTATATATGGTGTCTCTGAGCTTCACTCATGATTTATCTCTCAATTCCCTATTGAGTGGCACATAACCTTCCGGAATAGTAGCGTTGTCCTTAAACCACTGAAACCCTATCTTCTAGCCTTGCTCAGCGTCTTCTCCGAGAATTAGTCTCCCGTTGCGCTCACGATGGCTTCTCTCGGTCGGTTAAATTTGTCAGCCGATGAATCCTTACCTGATTCGGTGGGTGAATCACTTCGGTGAGCTTCTAAATCTCGAATAAGCTCTTTCTCTTGCGTAAGAAGATATCCACGCTCTTGACTTGCGTAGGCATCTCTACAACATTAGCTTTCCCGGGTGATAAGCGATGAGAGCATCATAATCCTTCACCAATTCTAGCCATCTCCTTGCCCTCGTATGTTCAACTCCTTTTGTTAAAAGTACTTGAGGCTCTTGTGATCCGTGAAGATCTCACACTTAACTCCATGAGATAGTGCCTCCAAATCTTCAACGCATGAGCATGCTGCTAACTCGGATCGTGAGTTGGGTGTTCAACTCGGCGGTTTCAACGACCCGAACGCGTGGCTATAACCTTCCGTTACGCATAAAGCAACCTAAACAAGCTTGGATGCATGGTAGACCACAAACCCATCGTTCCCTAAGTGGCTAACACGGGCGGTTGTTAGCTTCTTCTTTAACTCTTGGAAACTTGCTTCCTGACTTGGACCGTAAAACTTGATTCCTTTCACGGTAATTGTGTCAATCGGCGCACCAACGAAAACCTTTCGATGAAGCGTCTATAATATCCGACCAAGCTGAAATCTTGAACCTCATTGGCATTAGTGGAACCTTCCGATTACTCTGCTTCAACCTTCTTTGGTGACTTTGATTGCCTGCCGAACCACGATGTGTCAGGAACATCACTTCTTGAGCCAAAGTGCGCCTATACTTGGCATACAACCTCTCGCTCGTAGCGTTTCGAGCAGTGCGAGGTGTTCTCTATGCAACTCGCATTCTTGGAATAGATGAGAATATCATCGATAAAGCAGGCGAAACTATCCGAATCTTGATGGAAAACTCGATTCTCGGTCCGTAGCTTCTTGGCGCATTGGTCGAACCAAGCGGTATCACGATGAACTTCGTAGTGCCGTACCTGGTTACGAGCGGTCTTATAGCGTCTCCTTCACGATCTTCAGTGATGGTAGCCGATCTCAAATCGATCTTAGAAGACACTTGCTCCTTTGGTGGTCGAAAAGATCGTCGATCCTGGAAGAGGATATATGTTCTTGATCGTTGGCTTATTGATCTCGATAGTCAATGCACATCGCATGACCCGTCCTTCTTGTTGACGAGCAGGGCGCTCCCCAGGCGACACTGGGTCGGATAAAACCTAGATCAAGCTCACTGCAGCTGCGCTTTCGGTTCTTGCAATTCCGTGGGTGCCGTTACGTATGGTGCCTTTGATCGGTGCTCTCACGTTCCAAATCAATAGTGAATTCCACTTGTCTGTCGGTAAACACAGCGAGTCCTCGGGAAACACATCCGGATATTCACACACTTGGCTCCTCTGCTTGCGCTCTCCGTGCCTGTCGAACTTACCAGAAAGTTTGGCTTAGCTCTGATCTCTCATGCCGGTCTTGAGATCGTGTACGTAAACACCTCCTTATGCGTGAGCAAACTTCCACTCATTCGGTTTCGAAAGCAACTCTCTCTCGAGACAGCGATATGGTTGCTGTGCTTTTCAACCAATCCATGCCAAAGATGACATAAATCTTCCATTCCGATGACATCTGAGAAGAACCTCGCTCATGATTTCTACCTCTGGTTTGGGCATATCTCTTTTGCCTTTAGCACTTCCTGACGGGATGCTAATTTCGAGTACTACTGTGATTCCTTGGGTACCACCCAACCTCTCGCGATTCTCGAAATGAAAGAATGTGAGGCTCACATTCAAACAAAGCGGCGTATATCGCTCTATGGATTATACTGCAAGATTTCAGGGAGCTTGACTCTGCTTCTTGGATTCAGTACACCCTTGCTGCGGTGGCGGTTTCTTGCCTAGGGTAACCTCTGCTCCGTTGTTTGTCCTCGGTGGGCTGGATCTTTGCCTTCTTGGCGGCTGCCTGCTGGCCTCCTAACGGACAATCTCGGCGTAATGTCGGGACTTCTTACGCGATAGCTTTCGGTGCTACCTACTGTCGTCGAAATGATTCCTTGGCATTTCGGCACCAAGGTTTATCCATACCACGCATGGGTTGGAAATTCCTTCCCCAGGTTGCCTTTCTCTCCTTGAATGCGGATTCCTTGGAATCACTAGACCGCTTCTGGTTCCGTTAGAACACACGATTGCCTTTCGATCTTCCCGTTTCCTCTTACCTCTTCCTCAAATCTGTGTCGGGTGTATCGTTCTTTCACAGGGCAACATTGACTCCATGTTTAATGCCGGTTCGAGGGACTGCGCATCGTCGAGATCTCACGGTGCGGGCGAAATTCGATCTTTGGTGGAGTCTCTCGTGAACACATGCGCCTGGCGACTAAGTGCCGACCAGTGCGTAGCATCACGTGACGACGATTGAGCGGCGATGGTGCTGGTGACCATTCTTCTCCTTGGAAGATTCGAACTTGTTTTGCCTTCTTCTCTGCACATAAGCGCCGGTGCGTGCCTCCATGAGTTATTCGCGAAATCTTCCGTATACCCCATGTCACGGTGTTAGGGTCCTCCTCACAGTTCCACAATCAGCCTCATCGGTTAGATGAAAGATCGCGCAATTCGGCTTTTACGCTTCTTCGCAGCCGATGTATTCGAAGATCCTTCGGTGGATCGTATCCGATTCTCGTCGATCGGTTCGAGACCGTCGAATGTGAGGGATTACGCCTCTGAAAACTCTCGATCGCATGCCCTGAACCAAAGGTGGTTCTTGGGCTTCTTCACGTTATTGTTTCTCACGGTTCCTTGTTCTCGGCATTACTACGGCGTTTGAAACATTAGAAACACTTTCGCATAGATAACGGGTATCGTCGCGCAACATATATCATCACATATCACATATCACGATCACATATAAACATACACTGTCGACCACATCGTTATGCATTTCCATAACATTATCATCACATCACATAGATCATATATCATCATGGCATAGCTCATATCACGTATAGCATCAAACATACATCTGTCGCATAGCGGCGTTAGTATCGATATTCGGTGTCCATGAAGGCTATAATCTGAATCAAGGTATGTCGATGCTAAAGGTGGAATATGAGCAAAGATTACGACTCGGATTCTTGTCAAAGATGCCGCTGCATCATGCTTCTAGCGGACCTGCTGCATCGTATACCTGCTGACTACCTAGATCTCTCGCACATATCCGTCCACTATTCTCCGTTCGTCGGGTTCCATTCTGCCTCCTCATCCCTCTTTCCTTCCTGTCGGGGCTTGGTCGGGCGCTTGAAGCGATCTGCATGAAGCAAGCCTCGTGGGTATGATCCCGTCAGGCTGCGCTCACGATTGCACAGTATCGGTGAAAGCATGCACGAGTCCACATGTCTGGCGCTTGCCCTCTCAACATGCCCGACCTCTGAGTCATGGCTGTCGGATCCGGGTCCTCAGGTCTCTTGTCCTCATCCTCCTCGGGTCTTCGCCATCTCGGGTCTCCTTCTGGATGCCGACTGATACTGATTCGGTGGCCTGAAATTACGATCTGGCCTCTTTCACCTCTTGTCGGATGGACAATCTCTCTCGCGGGAGGTTCGCCTCAAAATCGTTCTGGTCCGTGCGAAAGTGAGGATCGTAGATGGAGTGTAGTAGTGGTGTATCGATGCCTGGTGATGATCGTGGCGATGGTGCTTTCTCCCGAAGGCTCTTGAACATCGTCCCTATCTGATCTGGATTGGTCTCGAACATGCCTTGCTATCACATCCTCCTCGGATGGTATACCTCGATGATCGGTCCCTTGTCTCCATACTCGAGCGAACTTCGGTGAAATCAAGGTAAGTGTGGTGATAGGATCCGTCCGAACATCACGTATCCTTGCTTTCCGCGGTACGCGACATTTGGTAGCCTCGATGTCGACCGATAGTAAGCCTCGTATTACGATACTTTCTCCTTTGTCCGGATCTTTCTCCATAATCAACAATTCTCCCGAGAAATACTCCGGCGGCTCATGGACATTCTGGTACATTCACAGAACTTACGGATCGCTCGTCCATCCTGGGATCTTAACCAGCGTTATGCAGGCCCTGAATATCCGTAAACCTACGTATTGGTTTATCAAAATAACAACAAATATTCCGTTCCTCTTTGATCATCGGGTAATCGTAGCTCAAACACATGTTCATTTCAACACATATATCATTATCGATGTTCATCATAATAATCATGAGCAAATCGGATTCACTACTGGACACTCGTTTATCAAAATAAATAAGATTTTCAATCAACAATACATTTCTATGTAAACACGTAGATTCACATCGTCCATTTGTGATCATATTAATCACATCAATTCATACCACATCAATGGTTTCATATCACGACCACGGAGGCCTTTTGTTCCATCAACTATCAACCCATCGCCACATTACCACAGTCATCCATATCACGTTTACTTCACGTAAACTCTTGCGAGCAAGCACGTGAAACAAGATCATATCAAGCTCACATACACCATAAAGCACCAACAAATAAACATACCTCATCCCTTTTTGAAGGAGGTGGGTGACAGTGAGCTAAGGTAGGCATGCACGATAAGCAGTTTAGAAGAACGAGTTCTAAACACTCGATTTCATGAGCGTACAAGATATAAAGCAAATGAGCGCTTTAATATCAAACAATATGAACACATACCAAAGCAATAAAAGCGCTCGATGCAGTGGTATCGGATGACAACTAGATGTCGAAACAAAGATCGTTGCTCGTCAGTATCGTGCTCGATTCTGAGGAAGGCACGGATCTTAGGGGTGTGATTAGGGTGGGGGTTAAGCGGGGAAGAGGGGATACATATAACACACATGATGAAGATGTGACCATGATATCGGACAGCATCTCCTCATAACTAGGACATATCACGAAGGGAGGTGCACAAACAATCCTGACAAAATAATATCGATACCATAACCCGAGAAACATAATCTTGGTTTATAATAAGTAATGCGAGGCAAAATAGCATTACACCACATGACTAGATCGGTTGACCATAGCATCTCATATCGAGACTCACTGACATAATATAACAAATCTTGTTCCCAATCGAGAAAGCAAAATAAGGACGAGAATACATCAATGTCGAGTGCGTATATAACCTGTGCGGGCATAGCATGAAGAACCCGCTCAGCTCCGCGTTCAGCGTCCCTCACTCCATCGTGAAAGATTTGAAAAGAGTTTGGGGTGGTACTAGCGCACTCGGTGGGCTTTATCATAAATCACAAGAATCATGATGCAGTGTTGAGCACTTACCTTAGAAGGTTTAAAACATAAATCCACATTAGTAAGCAAAATAGATTTTCATTTTCGATACGATCCGTTATTCTGTTACTCTTATCATAGAAGCAGAACCTGACTCGGAGCGTATCCTTGACCATCACATCTCATTCATTGACGGAACATATCCGATTGGCCCATGCGGAGCATATCCGGTAGGCTAACTCGGTGTGGACTTGGGGGTTAATCGTCGAGAACCTGACCTTTCATTACCATTTCGTGTGGACTTGAGGTCTATCCCGGAACCATAACCACGTGTTGGGGTCTATCCCTTCGATCAATACTCGAGATGGTGATCACCCGCGAATAGAGATCGTGCACAATCACAATATAAACATATCTCGGATCGAGAGAACAATAATACTTCATCAAAACATTTCTCGGTATACGTGTTTTATTTTGAAATATCGAGTAAATAACTCAAAATAAGCATATATAACCCAACAGAGCAGAATGGCGTTAAGGGGAGGTATCTATGGATCCGATGACTTCGCCGATCTGCTTGGTAGATACAGGTAACAAAAGCGGAACAACTTTTGGGTCGCGTCCACAAAGCAACGTAAGCAGTCGAATGAAGATCGAAGCAAAACTAGGGTTTCGACTTTACGAACCCATATTTGGCACTCTACGGTTTTCAAATCAACTCGTCTGAAGGGAAATATATTCGGGGCATCAGAGACCTATAATAGGTACTTTCAAAATATGCGTACATCTGAGTTGACTCAAATCTTAGCGGTGAAGAAGCTTCCAAAATCGATGCCTATCTCCGGATCTAGGATAAACCATCCAAAATCGATGTATGAAAATGGAAACATAAGCAATATGCATAACAGCGAACATGGAATGACAAACTATGTTGAAAATGGATAACCGGGCACAACTTATTTTAGAAACTTCGAAGCGATGGAAAACTCCGAGCTGCGAAGCATGAAAAAGCGAGCGAATCGGTACATTAGTAGAATCGAGCCGGAACTAAAACCTAAAGGACCCGTGGCCAAAGGTGGCTCGGTGGCCGCAAACCGGCAAAGGCGGCGGTGCCGGCTCTTCCGGCAGCGCGGTTCGGCGAATAGGCCGACCTCAAACCATTTTCTCGTCTCGTCCTTTGGGATCCAGGGTTCTATGTTATACGATCTACTAAAGGCGGAATCAAAACAAGAAAGGACAAAACAAAAAGCGGGGCTCGGGAGAGGTTGATCGGCGGTGGTGGCTCGGCCCAATGCCGATGCCGGCCGAACTCCGCTCGATCACTTCATAAATGCTTATGGCGTGCACGGAGCTGCTCGGCTCTTCCAGTAAACAGGAGGCGAAGGAAATGAATGTTGAAAATGAAGGCCCTAGCCTCCTATTTATAGGAAGCGAGCTGTGATTTGCTTGAATGCAGCACGCATTGCAGCCTGACTTTTAAGCGGACTCCAAATTTTGCAAACTTGGTACCCATGGACACAAAATAAAATACGGACACAACGACTATAAACAAGATATGCTTTTAAAGACCGATGAAAAGTCGGTTTTCGATAACTTCCGGTGCCCAAACTACGGGTGGTCGAAAACCTGCATACTTAGTGTACAGAATTCGTCATAAGACACTCTTGGCCTTACGAGGTTTCGTGGTCGCATCGCGAAACAAAAGTCAACCTTTGACCTTTTCCAGCGTGCCATGCAAAGCGAGCTTAGAAGATGGGGTTTACATATTTAATTAATAGCTTGAACATATAGCATATTTTCCACGTCGTCACATAATTTTTGAAAGCATGTATGAAAACATATCATTTATGAATTCCTAATATTTTTATAAAATAATAAGAGTAGTAGGTTTCTAACCTTCTAGTCGATTCGATCGACGTCGTGACGTTTTCTTCCTAGGATCGAAGAACTTGGAGAACTCTACATTTTTTCTGTTCCTTTATTTTCGGCCATATGGTGTGGTATGGGGTGGTCTCCAATCTATAGAGTTTATAAAGTGTATTTAATCATTACCTTATAAAATATCTTAATATAAAGTCGAAAATTACAACTCATTTTATCTTCTTAATTTTCGAACCATATGGTTGTCATGAGTCGTTTTGATCTTATCACATACTTTAATTATCATATCTTATCTTAAAAATTATCACGTATAGGTGTAAAAATCAAAATTACAACTCATACCTTATCTTGTAGTCATTTTGCCCTTCCTATTCTTATGAGATAATTATTTTATTTTATCCTATAGTTTATTATTTAATTAATGTATCTTATAATTATCATAGAATAAATAATTTATCATTTTATGTGGCATGTGTGTGTGTTTTGGTCATCTCTACTTAGGATAAATTTTATTTTTTCTATATCATATACTTTAATATTATCGTATAATAATATCGTATTTGAAAAGTCGAAATTTTCAGCTTAGGATAAGGTGTCGTTATCGAAGAGTTTTGAAAATGTTTGAGCCTTATTCTAAGTCCGTAATTCGACTATTAAAGGAAAAAACCATAGGTTCTTGTTTAATTTGATAATCATCTCTACTTTACACCTAATAATATCTTATCTTTATAATTATAACCCCTCGTTAATTAAAAGCATGATATTTATATCCATTTCAGCATAAAAGTCTATATTTTGGCACTTATAGAAATAATATGCCAAATATTTTATTTTCTCAATTAATAGCTATGTGACATAATATAGATCTTAGATGATGATTTAAATCATAGGAAAATTAATTTAGATCATTTCATGTACTAAAGTAAAGTTATCGGCAAATAATTGAAATTAAACATAAATTATTAAATCTTTATTCTCTTCATAACTAATTTTATTTTCATGAATAATTACATAAATATATTGATCTTATATCATAAAATAAATTTTTGAAACAATTTTAAGCAATTTCCCCAATTTTTGAAAATTAGGGTTTAAAATTAAATTTTATAAAATTCCATTATTACCTATTTTATTAATTTCGAAATTTTTATAATTTCTAGGAGATAAGATTGATCTACAAATCATGATATTTATCAAGTATATAATTAAATAAATTATTTGATACAATTATCACGTAAAATTGGTGATTGAAAATCACATAAAATAATACACTAATTTGAAAATCATGCAAGCTAATATCCAAAATATTATCTCCTATGATATTTATCACATTTCTACACATTTCTAAGAGATAAACATTATCTCTTAATTAATCATGACCTTATCTTATCATTTTATAAAATATCATGGCATCTTATCACGTAAAATGTCGTTTCAAACCTTATCATATCGCCTCATAAATTTGAAAATCATGCTTGATTTGTACAAGATAATTATCTTATCATATACTACAAGATAAACGACAACTCATCACATAAAATCAAGTGATCATATATTAAATCACAAATTAATCACTTTATCCTAAGTTTTGAAAATCACGAATAAATAAGGAAAATATTTCATTTTCTTTCTTAGTGTAAATAATATCCCATATACTTAAAACATATTTTTACTATTAAAATAATTTCATTCGAATTTTTGAGAAAAATTTGATTTACTCAAAATCGATAGTTCTGGCGTTCAACTTTCATTTCGTTTCTATCGTACTATTCGCCTTTTCTTTCGAAATTTTAAACCTAGAAATCGGGGTATTACACTATTTCATCCACATTGTCCATATCGATCATTCATTCATTCAATCGCGCACTATGGAGGTGGCACACATAATCGTCGTGACCGGTCGGGTAGCTAACCTTGTCTCGATCGCCGTGTACATGTCGAGTTATTCCTTAACTAAGTCGAGATCCGTCGTTATCCTTTTTAACGTTGGTGGACCAACTCGTTCACATACTACATTGGATATACCAATCTCAGATAGGATCACAACAAAGCGTAAACATTTGGCGGTCGATAGCAGTTTATCTGATAATATTTCATAAAGCTTTTGTAAATCATGCTTTGAGATGAACATGCGTGTCGTTTTGTTTGAAGAGCCCACGCTAATCCGAAGTTAATAGTTCTAAGCGGGTAGGGTGTGAGTGTCCTTCTCGGCAACTCATGCGATCAAACCCTTCCGGAAAAAATAGCATTTCTTAGATTCTTTCTATTGATCAGGGTCGTTTATAAATTACGACTTAAGTTCCCCAATTTGGGTTTCTTTATGATTTCATGTAATGGTTTTAAGATAATTTCTATTATCTTACATTCTCAATTCTCAAACTATATTTCTTCATCTTTCATAGGCAGACCTCAACTTATGAGCCATATGTTACAGAGTCAACCGACACTAACCTTAGTGTTCTTCTAACGTTATTACGTTATAAATTATTAGTGTCGAGTTATGATTGGTAAATTAGGATATTCTCGAGCCACTAACTAGACTTAACAATTATAGTTCGTCTAGTAGGTTATGCTTGTGACTTGTCGTATTAACCGACGAATAAAGGGATCTTGATTTATGATTCAAGTGATCATATACTATCATGTAAGTAAGTACTTAGGAATAGATGAAGTTCTTGGGAATATTACCTCGACCTTTGAGACAAGGATCGCGTCTTATGTTCGAATCTTTGCTTACACTTCGACATTATTTGTTTCTCTTAACTCGGGAATTATATAAATTGTATAATCGCTATTCGTTGTCGAGTTGTCTTATTTCGATCTATAATTGTATTAGTTATCGTTGTTGGGTATTAACGTCGTAACTTGACTTTTGGTTTCTTAACTTAGGATCTCCGTTTGGTATACTATTGCTAATTGAAAAACCTAATTAGGTGTCTAACCGATTCTCATAATTCCTTCTTACGTTATCGAAATTGGTCGATTTCTTTTGGATTCTCGTACATAAAGTATTATGTTGTTTACGTTTAGGGTTTTGTTTGTCGACCTGACATAAATGTAACCATTGACACCATACAACATATCTTATACTAAAGCATTAGAAAACCCTAATTTCTAACATGATACACAATCATTGTGTATGTGTATAAGTGTTCCATTCATTCATCATCACAATCATTCACTCGAGCTTATAGTTTAACTATCATAGCATCATTTACCATTAAAATTAAACTCATACTTAACCATTTTGCTATGTTTTCGATAATTAGCATAAGTATCCAATAAATTCGATAAAATCATATTATGCTCCTATCATACTATAGGTTTAATTACCAACTCAATATCATCATATAAAATTTCAAACCATGGGTTAAAAATGCCAAAGTTTTCGTGATAATGATTTAATGAGCATTGGTGTTCAATAAATTCCACAAAATCATATCATGCTTATATCATATATTAAACATGAAATATCATCTCATTATACATTAAAATTAAAACACATGCTCCTTAGTACATATATATTAGATTAATTTTAATATACACATATATATTCAATAAATTTCATTCACTTCACAATATATTTATAATATCTGATAAACATGTAATATTAACATTAAACATCAACTAATATTTATAATATGAACTAAATGCCATATATTGTATATGTGTTATAATTCCCAACAATGCGTATTAGGTTCATATTATTTCTAAACATAACATATCATATTATTTTCAATAATTAAAATCAAATAAATCTAATATATATATATATATATATATAGTTTCGAATATTTATATGAAAATATGAGTAGTGTCTCAAAATTTCAAGATTAATATATGAAAATATATGATGTTCATATCATATATTAAACACTATACCTCAACTATTTTCAACAAATAAAATCAAAATAAACCTCAAAATATATATATAACTTCCGGTATTTACATGAAAATAGGAGAACTATTCAAAAATTTCAAGAATTAATATATGATGTTCATATCATATATTAAACATATATCTCGACTATTTTCAACAAATAAAATCAAACAATGGTCTATATATATATATATAGTCGACATGTCGACCCCATTGGACCAACCCGATTGGAGGCACTAACTTAGGAGTAGTACTTTAGGGTTACATGAATAAAATGGAGAAAGCGTAACATAAGCTAACATGCTTGAGCAGAATATGAGATGATGTTATATTGTTTTTGAAAAGGTTTGGCCATCGGACCCCAAAACTTGGCCCGATCCGAGATGGACCTCAATAGTTTAAAAACATAAAGCGTAAATAAGGGAGTTCGAGTGTGGAGAAAGTGTGTAATACTATATGACGATATGCATTGGTATAAACCACAATTTCAAGTAAATCGATCGAGGACCGACTCCTCAACACTTTCCCTCATCATATCGAGCTCAGCGCACATTTAAAACAAACATGCGGAGGCTAAGTACAAGAAATTGCACTGGTGGACTGCTGAAAACATTTGATAGATTTAGATTCTGGCCAATATTGAGTAAGTCGCGAGGGTTTTAGTTAAAATGCCTTGCTTTACCAAATCATTCGGTTCGTAAACATAGCTCGGCCGAGCATTTTCTTGGTGTGTATGGTCCGTATCTCATAGTCCAATACTAATAATAATAAATAATAAGCGTCGAGAGGAGGCCTCATCTCGGCCCGTGACCGCGTAATCCGTCTGACAACGATCGCTCTGCGGCATATGTTAACACGTATGAGTTCCGACCTTACGCATCAGCGGGCATTTATCATCCGCACAGGGACCCGACATTAAAAGGTTGGATACCACAACAATTGATATAATAGTTCCAACCATCTCCACCACTGCAGGCGTGACAGGATAGG